>JAGVSP010001068.1:0-48353 GCA_022494985.1 Micrasema minimum
CCACTTTTTTTTGCTGGTTGTAAAAATAAAGTTATTTTTCACTTCACAGCTTCGAAAAAGAATTCACTAGAAAGGGCGTTTCCACACAAATTTCATAACACCACTTATTATCAGATTCCACCGTCTAAAGACTCCAGCACTTAGGCCAATACACTCCCACTTTGAACTTAGATGTTGTAGTGATGACGTAGATGCCTAGTGATGACATAGTGGGTCACTAGCTGTCACTAGGCAACACTAGGTACGGTAATATTTTTCAAGTATGGAATGTTGAATTATTTTTCAAAGCTTCACAGTCTAAAAATGGCCGCATATACATTACACCTTATAATATTTAAAACCAGCAAATTCATATCACTACTTAAGGAATAGGGTATTAAAATACTATTTGATAATTCAAAGTAAATGTTAAATTCGTCATGCTTCGATTAATCAAATAAAACTGAAAGACACACTGTTATTACGTTCAGAAGTTTATACGGATAAGCACAAACTGTTAAAGTGCACAACACAGCGTTGTTACATGCATTTCACTAGTCAAATCATCCTCACGACACACAGGCATTGTTTGTCACAGTGCGAGAGTCAGTTGAAAAATATCAATTACTTTGTCACAACAACTGCAAGCAAAATGCAAGTTAGCATATTATGCGATATATTGCCATTTCCTATTGTCTATTTACAGTATTGACATTTTCTAGAAATACTCTTTCAACACATCAGGTTTTTTTTAAATACCATTAATTTTAATTGTACCGGATGTCTAGTGTGGTAGAGTCGCAGACTCCAAATTTTAATCACTAGGTTTAAATCCCACAGCTTGTTTCCGGTTTTCTGGCGCAGTTGTTTCTGACTGTTTGAAAACTGACCCCAAATCGGAACATATGGGTATTTATTTCTTAAATTAACCACCTCAAGAGGATCAATAATATCACAAACACCCGGGATTGAGATAAGTCGCTTTGGATTTGTGTTTGAATCAAACCTGGAATCTCCGTATCGTCAGCGTCTTAGCTATTACACTACAGAGGCCACCGTAAGTGCTTTGATGGTGTATCACAGGAACTTCGGTGTTTATTAACAATGGCAAGTTCTATAAATGGCGATATTACATAAATAATAAAGTTTACACGATACATTAAACTTACCACGGCGACTGCCCAATGGAACAATGAAAAAAAAGGAAAACATTACATGAGAAACATGATTTTATTACGATCTAATTTTAATGAACGATGCAAGAATATATTTTACAAGAATAATAGGCCCGGTTCTTTAGACACCTGGGCTTAGAGTAGGAAATATAGCAATAAGTGTGATAGTCCTCAGCCTCTGCAAGAGCTGGGGCTTAAGACCTAGGCCGGGAGGGTGAAAACTAACTCAAGGGGGACCGTTACAATAGGCCTAAACAGGTTACAGTGACTTCAGGAGCTTAAAGCCTTGACTCCCACCATAGATTAAATAAATATTGTGTGTGTGATGTAAGATATCAGCCTGGATGATGGACACTGCCTAAGAATACAGCATAACAACTCTATCTAGAGATCTAAACATTTTAATAACAGTTTGAGTGTGTCCAAGTCCGCACAAAATAGCAACATTCTCATTGCAATACGACGATACAAACACGCATCCGGTCGATATCTAAAATGTGTGAAAAAATCATAGCTCTAATGTTAAATTCCAGGCAGAAAATCGACTGATACATTTGTATGTCTTGTGGTGGATTGTGCTCTTAAGCGCAATAAAATCACAAACATTGTTGATCTCAAAACAGCGGTTCTAGAATAGTTACTTTTGCCTGGATGGCGACAATATGTTCCATACGGAGCAGATATGAAATGATGATATCGTCTGTGTAAGTTCAATACCGCAAAAGAACCATTTGTCAAAATGTTCAGGGGAGACAAAAAACCCTCCAATTTTGTAAAAAAAAGAGGTAAACATGAAATTTGTATCGGGATATACGCGGTATTGCTTGCTTCTTTTGTGAAGATGGTTTATTCGCGGTATTGACACTAACCAAGTGCTAGCAGTCTATTGGTCAATTTTAAAATTTGAATTAACCAATCGATGCGGCTTGTTTCGTTCAACGAAAATCACCAAAAATGCGTATTTTGAACTTATTAGATCATACGCGGTATTGAAATAAAATAGAGGATATAATTAATATGATATGGTGGTAGATAGCTGGAACGGGCTACCGCAGGAGCTGGTCATTGTGAATAGTGTGAACGGGTTTAAGAATGGACTGGACATGTTGTCTAAAGTTTGAAACTAAACTAACTGTCCGATTTAGGCATATCAGCTTTAAACTGCTCGCCTAATATTAAATAAATAATAATAATAATAATGAAAGAGTTGAAGATTTACCTGTAAATGAGCCTTCTGGGTAAAGGTGCGATCGCAAAACTGGCACGGGAACGGGCGTTCTCCGGTGTGCATGCGCAAGTGCACGATCAGCGCTTTCTTCTGCGGGAACCCCTTCAGGCAGAACCGGCACTCGAACGGCTTGTCTCCCCGGTGCACGTCTCCGTGGGCCAGCAGCTCCCTCTCCGTCCCGTAGGCCACGAAGCACACGCCGCACTCGAAGGGCGTCTCCTCCGTGTGCAGCCGCAGGTGGTGCACGAGCTGGAACTTGCGGTCGTACGCCTTGTCGCAGTGCGGGCACGGGTAGCGCTTGCGCACGTCGTGCAGCTTCATGTGCGTGAGGAAAGCGTTGCGCGACGTGAATCGGTTCGCGCACAGGCGGCAGCCGTAGAAGAACACCTCGCCCGGGTGTTTTGTTAAGAATTCCAGGTGGTACTCCACCAGCTGGAAAAAACAATTCACTCCGATTAACCAAATGTGGCAATTCGGGAAGGTAGACTGAATGTTGATGGAATGTGTGATGGGGTAGCCTTGGGTGTCTCTTGAGTAAAACTCTACTGGTATACTTAATACAGTTTGTATATTAGTTTGAATGCAAGGCTGAGATAAGCACTATCGACAAAATTAAGAAAGGTCTTTTACGTTGGTTCGGTCATGTAGAGCGAATGGATGATGAAAGAACGGCTAAAAAATATATGATGCGACTGTGCCTGGATGTAGAAGTCGAGGAAGGCCGAGAAAGACACGGCATGATCAAGTAAAACAAGTGCTTGCAAGTGGGCATGTAAGAAGTCGGAATAGTCGACGTGCGTGCATGAGAAGATGTATGAATGTGGAGGAAGCAAGAGAAGTATGCCAGGACAGAGTGGTGTGGCGTTCTATCCTCTCTGCCTACCCCTACGGGGGAAATGGCGTGATGGTTAGTTAGTTTGTATATTTACACTATTTACAATGGTAAGACAATAGACTTAACACGACAATTGTTTAGTGAGGAAGCTAGTAGAAGAATGATGGCTGCTGACTGTTGTATTGGGGACAATACAACCCCTACCTACACCTCTTACAGAATGCAATCTGTATCTGGTAAGACTGTATGATAGGTGTACAAATGTCAAAATTAGATCAAAATGCAAGGCTGAGATAAGCATTATCAACCAAATTAACAAAGGGCCCATGGTTTGGTCATGTGGAGCAAATAGGTGATGTTATAATGCAAGTGTGCCTGGATGTAGAAGTGGAGGAAGCAAAGGGAATCGTGCCAGGACAGAATGGTGAGGTGTTCCACCTCTCTGCCTACGCCTTCCGTGAAATGGCATGATAGTGAGTTAGTCACATAATTCTATAATGAAAATGGCGGAAAAATGTTTCCCTCACCAAGAGACATTTTTATAAAAAAAAAATATTCAACATATGTACAATACATAATACAGTTGGACAGTTTGTAGCTTCTATGTTCCGAATATGTTGTTCTGTGGCACGGTCCATATAAAATGAGCCTAATAGTTCAAAACTATGAATGTTATCATCATTTCAATGGTTTTTTTTACAACGTATCTGAAATAACGGCAAAAACTACTAAATCTATCTAGTAAAATGGCGGCAAAATTGACATTTAAAATGTCAGATATCTCATAATTTAAAATATATATTGCTCGGTTTACATTTCCTCAAACTTAACTCTATTTCACTAAAATAAATTGCAGTCCCGATGATATGTATTTACTACAACTCGACTCTTATAATGAGAAAATCTGTATAAAATATAATAGATATGGGCCTCAGAATTATTGTATTCTTCCGTAATAGAATTGCGAATTACATAAAAGTATTTCAATACATAGTTGTTAATTTCAGCAGCGACGGAAAGAAATAATTTGTCAAAAATCCAGGGATAAAATCACCAATTCAGATAATTTCCAGAGCTAACATTACAAAAACTGTTACATTTTAATTTCAGCAATGGTAAATTAAAAAGCAATGCTCAGGAATATTTGTGTTTTTATGATTTTTTAATCACATTTTTAAGGTGTACAAAATGCGCAGTAAGGGAAGTGTTAATTCCACACCAATATATTTCAGAACTCCACTGTATTGCTAATTTTACTCCCATCCGATAAGCATTTGAATTGAAGATTATTTCTGTGCTAAATAATATCTATACATTGCTAAATTTGTGTGTCATTATCTCACCACATACGTAAACAAATATTATAAGTACTTAACGCACCTTAAAGATTAGAGGAGTTTTAGTGTATGAATTTTTATGAAAAGAACAACACTAATTGACAATGAGTTCGTTGTCTAAATCTTCGTAGTTCTAGGACATGACAGGGAACGGAAGAAAATAGCCTATCTATGTAAAATAAACATCATTGACCAAAACACAATCTTTTTCTAGTCTCAATACTCCTGTTAAGTTTTTGAAACTAACCTAAATCAGATAACATGTAACTGTAATAGGATCTTTAATCTTATCTTTTTATAAATTTTTGTGCCTATTTTGTATATCAGAAACTATTTAAATTTTGTGATAAAAATCTATATTTGCAGAACGCTAACACAAAACGTGTGATCAATCAATAATTATCACCTTTCTGACAAATTCTGAGTAAAAATTATCCAACAGATCTATTCCAGTTTATGAGAATTTTATTTACAGAGCAATTATTACAAGCAGTGTAATGATTTGATTGGTAACTAACTAACTAACCATCACGCCATTTCTCCGAAGGGGTAGGCAGAGAGGATAGAACGCCACACCACTCTCTGTCCTGGCATACTTCTCTTGCTTCCTCCACATTCATACATCTTCTCATGCACGCACGTCGTTTATTCCGACTTTTTACATGCCCACTTTCAAGCACTTGTTTTACTTGATCATGCCATGTCTTTCTCGGCCTTCCTCGACTTCTACATCCAGGCGCAGTCGCATCATATATTTTTTTAGCCGTTCTTTCATCATCCATTCGCACTACATGACCGAACCATCGTAAAAGACCTTTCTTAATTTTGTCGATAATGCTTATCTCAGTCTTGCATTCTGCTCTAATTTCAACATTAGTGCACCTATCATACATAGTTTTACCACACATTCGCCTGAGAGATCGCATTTCAACTGCATTCATTCATTTTTGGTATATTTTGTTTAAAAACATAGTGTAAAAATGATTATCTGTTTGGTTGTATAATTTTGTTCATCTCTGCTCTACCCACCTCCACTATCCAATTCGACGCAGCTTTTTTGAAAACAAGTTCTTGTTTTATTGTTCTGATGGACAAAGGGAGCATGTTGTAGAGCTTGACAGCATAATACTCATAATCCCTCTGTCCAAAAGTAGCGAGTGTCTTTACTTGTTTTAATTTTTTATGCGTTTTGGATCGTGTGGCTCTAGGAAAGGAGTTTACAGGATCAATTTCAGGGTAGGGATGTGCAGGGTTGTAGATGAATAATGGTGTGTAATTTTGTCTTACTAATTGGGTTCTTCCCGATCTATTTTTTTTTATTTCAAAAAATTATTGAAAAATTACAATATCTAGGGATTTTTTTTTTTTTTTTTTTTACGATGTCATATTAACTTTCTAGCGCGGTTTGAAATAGCGCTTTTTCAAATCGCTCGCAAAATTCTCCATTTGGCGCGCATGCGTTGTGACGTCACAGCAATATAGGCGCTTACTACGGAATGAATTTCACGCCTTTCACGGTAGACGGGTATGACATCATTAGCCAATAACGGACGTTAATAATCATACGTATTTTCGTGTTTTTAAAACATAAATTTATTAATAAAAACAAAATTTTTGATTATTGGGTTTTATATCGTTGGAATTGTAAAAATAAACTTTAAATATTTATTACGTTTTCAAGGATATTCACGTTATCGGGAAGAACCCTATTGTGTACAAAAAAATTCAATCAATACAAAAATGTAAGTAAACGCCTAATTTATATTTTTATATATTTCAACAGAGACCAGATACAACGAGGCTCTGGAAAGGAATGTGGATACTTATCTATGTGCCGGATACACCTATTGGCCACATAATTCAGCCAACGACAGGCCATAATCCCTGTAAACGCCTAGATATCTATATTCCCTTCTAAAATTCTCTTCTCTGTCGAGATATTAATTGTGAAACGATAGTGATTAAAACTATTTAAAACCGGGTTAATCATATTGCATACTGCACACAACTTTCACATAATTTGGTATTTCAAATCTTTATACTGAAGATGAAAACAATATTAGGTATACAGAAGCATTAAGCAATGAATCTTAGAGAAAGTCTTGCCATATTGGATCTTAAAGTTTTTAATTAACAGATGAACATTGAATTCAATCAAATAAAATCAAATAACAATGCAACTATAATATTTATTTATTTATTTGATTTTAAAGTTGTACATACCTAATTTTTTATGTATGTCCTGATATAAACACTTTATTATTTTGTGCAAATAGAAAAACCTTAAACATAATTATTTAATATTACTTGCAATATATTTTCTTAACCTAGCCTTAAATACAGACACTTTTTTTTCTTTTTTTTTATCTCTTCTGGTATTTCTTCAAACATTTTCACTTCTCGGTGCATTAACGAATTTCGTGACTTAGATTTTTTACAAAATGGTAGCCTCAGTCTATCTCTATTTCGGGTTTCATGGCCATGTTGATTTTGATTAATATATAATTTTTTTGTCAACTCTCTTGAGGAATACCCGTTTATAATTTTATATACAAAAACCATTACATTCATAAATATAAATTGTGAGACTGTCATTATATTTGTTTCTTTTAACATGGATCTTATCCTGGTATATCTGTTTCTTTGTAATATTATTCGCATTACCTTGTTTTGTAGCACCGCGAGTTGTAATATCTATATTCGACTACCCTGAAGAACAATAAGATGCTGCCAAGATTATTTTTTTATTGACTAATAAATTAAAACAAAAAATCACAGACGATAAGTGCGATTATTTTTTATATTGGTTAATAAATAAGCGACATACAAGAATTTAAATGATAACAGTTTTAATTTTGGCTAAAAACGGAACATCTGATCATGTTTGGTGTCACGCAGAGCGGAGAGAGAGCGTGCATGAGATGTGTGAATGTGGAGGAAGCAAGAGAAGTGTGCCAAGACGGAGTGGTGCGGCTTTCTATCCTCTCTGCCCAATGGCGTGACGGTTAGTTGGTTTGTTGAAATTCTAAATTAAATAATTTAAGTACCGCAGATGTGAGATAGCTTCCCATAATAAAAATAAGTAATTCGAGATCAATTGCTAAAGTTACCAGTACAAAAAAATAATTATCCAATTTAGTTTACCATTAGAATAGAGTTTGACACTCGGAAATATCTGGTTTATGTTCCGATGATGATCATAAAAATATGTTTATAACAGTTGTACACACTTGTTCGTATCGGAAAGAGAATGCATCACACGTTTGTTGGATGAATTCCTTTCAAATTAATCTATGCAATTACGTTTGCGTTAAATTCTAATTTCTAAGCAGATGGTGTGAGTTTAAACAAGTGCACACATTACACCAAACTTTTGAATCTGTAAGAAATGACAAAAGATTCCACTAACCATGTAGGTTGTTTAGTAGTTATCAACAAAGCATTTTATTAAATTAATAATTAATAATGAATAATAATTACGAGGGGCTTCTAACATAAATTTTAAAGTTTATTATAGTTGGAATTAATTTGTAGAGTAATGTTACAGAGATTTCATTTCAGAAGTTACATTATTTATAACTATAATACACTGTTTCAAAATAATTGTTAGATTAGTCTTATCTAGGTAATTATTCAGCAAAAAGAAGTATGTGTTATGTTATGTATAATATTTGGGTTCAAATCATTGATTAATTATTTCTACACAAACACTGATAAATTCATGTTTGAAACAATAAGTTTTTTTATCTATTAAAATATACTCAAAGAGATAAAGTTTCAACTGTGCAAGATATGAGATCATACAATAGTCTTTTGGAAAGTTAATTCTTACTTTACCAGCCATCTCTCTTAATTACTGAATAATGCCATAATTAAATCCATATCACAAACAGTTACTGTGGGAAGACACCTACACTTGAAACTTGAAATTCATGTAATATTCAATCAAATAAGTAGGTTATTTAGTCAAGTGATTTGTGGAAAACAAATGTATATAGGTCCTAAAACAACAAAGTAATTTAGATAGGTAGGTACTTTAGTATTTAGGAATGTGGCAAGAAATTTGCATAAAATTCTTATGACATGTCAGTTTGAAGTTTGAATTTGGAATAGTTTGGAAAAATGTCGGAATGTGGGTGTAGAAAATGGCAGTATATTGTTATTATTACCGTTTTGACTTTTACGACGGGATGATTCGGGGACGTGTGTGTGTCGCTGTCGCCGTCAGCTGTTTCATTTTCTGTTACTGCACTCTCTCCGACACTTTCAAAATCGTATTGGTCCGAACTTTGGTCCTCCTTGCCTATATCCGAACTCCCTAGTACACTGCCATATTTACTGACATCCGAACAGTCATCTGTCATCATTTCTGTACCATCTTCCGCAGTAACACACGCGACAAATTTATCATTTGAAAGATTACTTATTAACACGCGCGAATTCCGCAATAAAACTATAAAAACTGCGGTTTTCCAATCGAAAAAACTCTTTAATTTTCTACGCCATCGTCCAACGCATCGAGGGAGATGCTTCCGTCAACTTTTACATTCTTTCGATAAAAAGATAAATCCGTACGAAAGTGGAACACAAATTACATCTTTCGAATTAGAATAGATTAGAACTCGATCGCGGCCGAACATACTTTGAAACCTCTAAAAGTGTACGACTCTAATAACGGATTATAAAAATACAACTAGATCAGGTATGCATTCGTATAAGATTTACCCACGTAATTAGAACATTAGTAGCATTTTTGTAGGCACTACTTGACCTCAAAAGCTTTCGTAACTTATCTAAGACGTTTCTCCGAGCAGTGGGATCACAGAACGCGAATTAAGGCGGAAGACGATGTTTTTTACGAAAGTTGAGATGTTTCCGCGGCACATATGACCGTCATTTGATAATTATTTCACACGCACAAATAAGAATACACTCGGAACGCGGAGCACGGCATAATAGAAGAAAAACTAATCGTGTTTTGTTGAAAAGAGATAGCATTCGTCATCTCTTGTTGACATCAGTTGACAGCTCATACTTGTTTATTACACAACGGTAAAGTAGGTCTCTACCAAAATGTTGCTATATGTACCGACTAGTGATGTGCCGCGAGTGGGTGGCGGGCGGGTAGGCGCGGGAAGGGAAACATTCTCTCCGTACCGTTGTACTTGAGGAAGCGAGAAGACGATGATTGTGGAATGCGCCGGGGATTTTGGGCTGATACTGGTTTCAATAACAACTTGTCAGTGCCTTCGACTACCATTGCCAAGTGCATTATACCATTTGTGGCGCAACTAAGTATTCTACGTATACATAAACATGCCCACCTCGCGTGCGTAGCCGGGTAATCGTAATGTAAAGTGCTACTTTACTTACTCTGCAAGATTCCAATAAGAATGTAGGAACAACTATTACGAGAGGGAGTGTCTTCTCCGTCACACGTCGCTCTCTAATACACGAATAATCATAGATTCAAATTAATTTAAACTGAATAAACGTTGCGTTGCATAGTTTTTATTAACTTCATTGAGACAGCAATCCACATGAATGATAAACATTTTTCACACGTAATCAATTCGCGGATTCCGTAACGATTATAGTACGAATCCGCTAGGAATCAAACAAGAAAATAACAGATAAAATTGATTTATTGAAGCTACTTTCTAAGTTGGTGGTTCTTATCCACTGTTTTTCTCACTGCATCATGTTTTATTTAATAACCTCGTCAGATACATTAGAAAGATTTAAATTTCAATGTAAATAGATTCCGTTGCTTGGCGAATTTTTGTTGTAAAGAGAAATCGTGAAATATTTTTAAGCTTTCTCTTTTAATTGCTACTTCTTATTAAAATTTAATCGGAATCAAGAATTCAAATGATAATAATGTAAAAAGCACTCACTTTGTAGTTGTTAATGTTAATTACTAAATAAAAACCATGTTCTTTAAGGCATTTGGTTTTCGGCATCCCGGACGTCCATTGCTGACGATCCGTTGACAGTTTTCGTCGGAGCTACGGGATGTGGACCTGTCTTGGTTTAGAGGCACTTAATTTATTGCTGGCGTCAACGATTCATAGCATTATTTTCCAAGACTAAAACGATGAGCTCGCTGCATGATTTTTTCTTTTAAGTCGTGTTCAAATACTTGCACACAAATCTGATTTTTATATCCAAGACGGGAGTAGGTATATATATTTTTATATCCCTACAGAGATGAGGTAGAATTTTTTCAAATTCAGGAATATGGATATTCGAGCGTTTACAGGGCTTATGACCTGTCATTGGCTGGGTTAAGTGGCCACTTTATGTAGGTACTACAACATTCCCCATTCCGCTTATTAGCGAATATCCACACCAGGTAACATTTTTGATTTTGTATTTACGCTACGAATCAAGAATCATCCACCAGCGAGTTGAACGCGCCATCTATGCATTGATATTGAAGTTAAGTATTTTATTAGCAGATTACTTTATTTATGTAGTTAAGACTTTTTTCGAGTTAAATTAAGTACTAGTAATCGCCTGCAGATGACTCTGCAATTTATTTTACTTATATATTAAGACCAGATATTTTTATACAGTCAATTATAATAAGTCAATAATTATGCAATATATAAAAAATATATATTGCATAATTATTGACTTTATACTTGTTATAAATACAATTAGGTAAATTTCATAATACCAAGACCCTCAATCAGTTAAAGTTAAAAGCTAATTTCGAGGGGCCGCCTGCTAGATGCTAAAACAGCACATTTCAAAACCATTATTCTAGTTTCTAATAGATTTTCACTGTTGTGAAGATCATAAGATTAGCGAAAACAGTCCATCTTTGAATGCATATCAAAAGTATGCACAAACGTAATTTCATTTTGTTCTTTAGCTAGTTATAATAGGATTAGAAACCAAAATTTTCTGCGAATGCAGAAATATTAAGCAAACAATTAAAAGATTATCGGTGCAATCCGTTTATCAATCGGATGATTAATAACAGAGATACGGTAATTTAAAGTTTGATTTTTTTATGATAGGCGAACGGTCGTTTGCGGATTAAAAACTATAAATGATTGTATCTCGCTTATTAATAATCCGATTTACGAACGGATTGCACTGACAGTTTTGTGATTCTTCGCATTACTTTTCTGCATTCACAGAAAAATTTGGTTTACAAGTCCATTAGACGATTTGTACATTATTTTCTAAGTCCTTATACTTATTCTATATTTTCTTACACACAATTATTTATTATTTAAATATGTCTATACCACCAATTTCGTGGCGTAAAAATTACAATTAAATATTACGAATCACAAATACAATTTTTTTTCCACACTCCGTTTTCGCACTTGAATAATTCGTCCGAATTTACTTACTATAGGAATATTTGAAAATTCAAACGATCGGAAAGAGCTCCCATAACAATCTTCAATAAATCATTAACTGATCACAAAATCGCCTAATTGACTTATATTTTCTTATCACAAATATTTTTATACATTTCTAAATATGGTTAGCAACAACATTTGGGATTTCTACTAAAAATTAAATTAATTAATACAATATTTTTGTATACTAATTCTAAGTATATGTTTTCCTGGGTTATCATGCCGTGTTTGTAGGCACAAAGTTGGAGACAACTTCATTTCTTAAGAGCATACTCCACCACGTGACTCGCGGCCGCTTTCCCATACAAACGCATTCCTCGATTTTCTCCCTGGAATTTAATATTACAGCAATGATTTTATCTTGATGATCTCAATGATCTTATCTTTTCAATAATTTTTATATCTTCTTTAGTAAATAGAATATTAAAAAAGTATAACGATACAAACACGCGTCTGTAGCTCAATCACAAAAGACTATCGACGTGCTAATAAGCGACGTGATAACTATTTCTCACCATGGATGTTTAACGTTTTCGCGATCACAATGGAACATCCGTTAAAAGTTATCGATCGGGATTATTAATTACCGCTTTAAATATGGAAAATACGCCAAAACTGTAAGTAAAGTAAAATAATTTATAAACAACATTTTGAGTGTGTCCAAATACTTGTAGATTGTATATTTATAGCCATTTTACTGTATATTGGCAGATATGGATATCAAATACTAGGTGAAAGGGGGAATGTTGTAATACATCAAGTGGCCACTTAACCCAGCCAATGACAGGTCATAAGCCCTGTAAACGCCTAATAATCCATAATCCCTTCCAAACTTCTCGTCTCTGTTGAGATGTCAAATTAAAATAATTTAGTTTTATAGAGTTTTAATTGTTTGTGCACAATTTATCATGTTATTTATTTGATTTAAATCAATTTGAGAAAGCAATAAAACGAAACATTTGTCGAAGTATGCCTTTCATCTATGGTGCTTGGCAACGCGACCGTGATATGAACGTATGTTCATTGTGATCGGTCAAATGCTTAGCACGTTTTTAAGCACGACGACAATCATCTGTGATTGAGCTACTGTCGATATCTGAAAGCGTGAAAAAATCATTGCTCTAATGCTAAATTGCAGGGAGAAAATCGAGGAATACGTTTGTATGTGAAGCGGCCGCGAGTCACGTGGTGTGGTATGCTTTTAATTATCCAATTTCAAAACGGATTGCAATGGTGTATCGTATTTTTAAAATTATAGTTACAATTCCATTACTAATTTTTATTTGTTCAAACGGTTTGTCGTAATCTGGGTGTCGCGTTGGAAAATCCTCAGGGTCGCTGCATGAGCTGCTCCTGAATGTGCGCTAACTTCGGAGCGGACTGTGCTTCCTTTCGAGCGGAGGCACTGCGTGTATGTGCTGTCCTCCCCTTGCGGGGTTGGTGTTATGAACCCTCCTCTCTTTCTCAGTCCACTGGGAAGTCTTCTCTTGTTACTTTTGTTTGTTATTATTTCTTTTGTATACACGTGTATTATGTGTAAATTACTTTTTACCTGTAATGATTTTGGTTACTTTTTCATTGTTTAATTTTATATGTACATATTTGTTATTTTTCGGAATAAATTGAACGGAGATACTGAGGGGGGTAACCTTAGAGGAGTGGGTGGGGATATTAATATATCCTCCTCCCCTCTCACTAAACTGCATAAAGTAGATGAAATAGTAGAATATTTTTCCTCTGTGCGGGTGGATGGTGGGTTCGTTATCCCCTCTCAGTCAATTCCATTACTGCATTTTATTTCCACGTCTCGCTGGGGCTCAGTACCCGTCCGAGTCGTGGCCCAGCTCGAGCAGGGTGTTCATGGACGCCAGGCCGGCGGTGGCCCAGTTCTCCAGGGGGTCGGGCGGCGAGCCGGGCGCCCCCCGGCCGGGCCCCCTCGCCTTGCTGGGGTGGGCGGACCGCGTCCGCTTCTTGCCCGCGCGGGGCTCTTCGCTCACGGGCACCATGGGGGCCACCCTGCCGGGAGATATAACAAGTTGTTGAGAGGAAAACCAACAGTTACAAATAATAAATTGTAGTAAACATAAAAAACAAGTAGAGTAAACAAAGGTAAAAAATAATATTCTCATAATATACAGGGTTAATTTTTAGTCAGTTAACAAAAAAAAACACTGAATTCAGTATCGTAAATAGAAACCATTTCAATAAAAAAACGTGTACTTTTTATTTTTACGATTTATTGTTTTTATTGTTTTTATTCCTAATAATTTTTACAAATTGCGCACAGCCTACTCACAGCTGGTTATCTGAGTTCATGCGCGGCGCATAAGGGTAAGTGCGACGGGGGAGTGCGCGCATGGTTATTCTCAAATAAATCCATAGTTAATGATTTAGAAGTTTTATCAAGGTTTTCGAATGTTCGCCATATACTCGTATATGAATTTTTCTCATGGTTTGAATGTACAAGAGAAGTATATACCTAGATTCTGATGTGCTGACTCTCTCCCGCATCCATACTCAACTATTCATAGGTACAAGTGCAGAGAATCTTGATAATTTATTGCACGAAGGCAAGACGATCAGTCTTACGCTTCAGCGCCAGTGCAACGTATCACATATGAAATATTTTTATGTGAAAATCACATTCAAATAAATATTTCACATTTGCAATCGAACCAGCGATCTGTTGCACGACAGCCCAACGCGCTACCACTACACCTTATGGCACACAGCGTCATTCAATACATTTATTTACCTGTTGTGTCTAGCATCATTCAATACATTTATTTACCTGTTGTGTCTAGCATCATTCAATACATTTATTCTGTAGTGTCTAGCGTCATTCAATACATTTATTTACCTGTTGTGTCTAGCATCATTCAATACATTTATTCTGTTGTGTCTAGCGTCATTCAATACATTGATTTACCTGTTGTGTCTAGCATCATTCAATACATTTATTCTGTTGTGTCTAGCGTCATTCAATACATTTATTTACCTGTTGTGTCTAGCATCATTCAATACATTTATTTTGTTGTGTCTAGCGTCATCATTCAATACATTTATTTACCTGTTGTGTCTAGCATCATTCAATACATTTATTCTGTTGTGTCTAGCGTCATCATTCAATACATTTATTTACCTGTTGTGTCTAGCAGTCTTGGGACGGATCCTGGTTTTTCTCTTCTCTAGTTTCCTCCTATCCTTGCTGTAAGTTCCATCATCTTCCGAGCCCCGCCGCTCAGAGTTTTCTGTGTTGCCGCTCTCAACTTCTATGCCAGACCCTTCACCTGGAAAAAAAACACAAATCTGTCAGTTCAATACATCAAAAGAAACCATTTTTTGTTGTAGTGACAGGGTGTAACAAAACTCGATGTACAACCCGAAAACTGGTGAATCAACATCGTATTTGGAGATGATTGTGTAATATGCCTTTTTAATCTGATGAAAAAAAAAAATTTTTTTTCCTCTCACAAAAGATTTTCATAAGTATGGCAGATTAAGTAAAATTGCTTATTAAAACGCGTTTTTCAATTTTGTTTTCTTTGTGGATAGTATTAATTTGGGTAAATACCTACATGATATTTGAGAACAGTTTGAAAAAAAAATCGAAAAAAAATCAACTTCGTACTCAATTTTCTCGAAAACTAAGGGTCAAATCAAAAAGTTTTATTCTACAAAATCGACTCCAAATATTATGTAGATTCACTGGTTTTCCGCTTGTACGTCCAGTTTTGTTACACCCTGTATAGTAAGAGACTTTTAATATCATTTTATAAGACAAGGGGATACTTCACTTTACGAGGTAGAGCTGTCAAAATTCCACAAAAGTTTTTACTCTCTGGATTATAGAGGTACAGCATAGAAATGGGCAAAGCTGTGATTGGTTGGATATAAAAATCTTAACCTACTGTATAAATTTCATAACCTATTATCTATGGATTTACCAATAGACTAGTCCTCATAAAAGTTACCTCGTAAAGTGAAGTATCCCCTAAGACAATATGTTTCTTACATTATTATTCTATTTCTATAGTAACCTAGATTATAGCTCTCTGCTTCACCAACTATGATATTTGCCCATATTTCAATAATTATGAACTATCTACAACATTTTGGGTCGTGTTCAAATGCTTGTACACATATTTGGAATTTATCCCAAGACGGGAGTAGGTATATATTTTATTTTTATATCCCTACAGAGATGAGGTAGTTTTTTTCAAATTCAGGAATATGGATATTCGAACGTTTACGGGGCTTATGACCTGTCATTGGCTGGGTTAAGTGGCCACTCATAAGCCCTGTAAATGCTCGAATATCCATATTCCTGAATTTGAAAAAAATATATTAAATTATATTGATATAAAAATAAAATGAATTATCTAATTATGACCTGTCGTCCACCTGGCGAATTGACGATTACAATATTCCCCATTCTGTCTATCGTCTGATAACCATATCTGTTGAATTCTCGAGGATGTATATAATATCTAGTGTTAATTAGTCCTTTGGAATTATTTTTTTACTCTATCTGTGTGCCATGTTTTGAGAAATTAGCTAAGCGTTTTACAGGGGATTTTTTTTTTATTATGTTGATATTAATTTGTAAAAATTCATTTTTTTTTATAATACAGTTGACTTGAGACACGTTGCCTACTCTATTATAATAATTATTATTATATTATAGGCGGGCAGCTTTTGCTGGTGCGCCTATATCTTTGTACTGCTTCTGCATCTAAACGGTTCTTGAACTGGTTGACCGTAGCGGAGTGGACAACTAGGCCTGGCAACTTGTTCCAGTCTGAAACCACCCTACTGGGAAGGAAGTTTTTCTTGGTGGAACTGGGGACGATAGAGTTTCCAGTTGTGGCCCCGTAGGTTGGTGTTGGGATTCAGCTGATACATCTCGTGCAGGAGGTAGCCATAGCAATAATTTAGTATCTTGTTGAGACACGTTGGCCGACTCTCGTGTGGAGACAGTTTGGTGCGGTAGACAGACCTTTGATGATGACCGCCTTCTCGGCGATGGTGTCCATGTGGCGGGCGCCCCCCACGGCCTGCTCTATGTTGTGCGGTCGGACGTCCTTTAGGGCGAGGGTCTTGCGAATCTCCGCCACCTCCGATTCGTGAGAGACATTGGCTATCCTGTAAAAAAAACAGCGTTGAATAACAATTCACTTAATATCGTTGTGCCAGTAAAAATGTGCAAATTGGCTTAGAATGTTTAAAAAATCATTTAGTCCTCTGTTTACTGCAAAATGTACGATGTTCGTATGAGATTTCTTAAACATGCAGGTAAAAAATATATTTTAAGTAATTACCTACAATTGTTATATGTATCAATTTTTTTTCCGATGTAAAAAGGTTTTTTGTTTTATTTATTTATTTTGTTACGGAACAATAACAGACAAAAGGATACTAAATATAATACAAAAAAGGATAAAAATATACCTAGGTAGGCCAATGGCCCTTTAAAATTGTTCACATCGTGCTTAATCAAATGACCAAAACATAATGTTTATGAAAATGTGACATACACACAGTGCTTAAGTAAATATAACACACATATAAAAGCAAAAGTGATCACAAATATCTCAAGGACAACCTTCTCTTGAACCCACCTACGGAGCTTCCGAAGATGTCCCATCTGTACCTTCAGTGCTGTCCCTGTGTATTACATTGTACTCTCTGCACATACGAGAGAGAGGATTGTAATATCCTGTATTGGAGGAAAAGCGCTCAACTCTGAAAATGTCTGGATTACGCAGTCGTAAATTGAAGATTGAAGATTAGCGAAAATGCCAGTGTTATATTTTTGATTTACGGAGATATGAATTATTCAGTGAGATTTTGCAACGCGTGTTACATCACCGCAAGGCGTGGGGGAAGAGTTGCGAGAGAATATGGCTACCCGGGGCAGAGTCCACACCTGTAGATGTTGGCCTCCGTGTTCTCGTGGCGGTGCTGGTCAGGGTAGGGCTCCGCGGGCTGCGGCGACGGGCCCTCGAGCGAGCTGCTGTCCTGCAGGCGCAGGCGGGCGCTGCGCGGGGCGGGCGCGCGCCCCCCGCGCCCCGCGCTGCGCTTGCTGGCCGAGCGCGCGCGCCGCGTGCGCGCCGAGCGCCCCAGCAGGGGGGCCTCTGCAAAAGGAATGAAATTGAATGAACGAGTGAAAGTGACATCAAGAATTCATCAAACAGCATTACAAAGATAGGAAGACTCCATTGGGACCAAGGAGGTTATACTATAATCAAAATAATAAGGAGGTATAAGTTATTTAAACGAAAATTAATACTGACAACAAAGGAATTACCTGCATATTTGAATATCAGTTCTTTTGGTCATATGAATTTACTTTCCTGTGATCTGATGGCTACGGGGATTGCTGATTGTGAGGAATGGGTATAGACAATGGATAAATGGAGAGGTTAAGAGACGGAAATGTGGATAAGGACATTGAGAGAAGGGTTAGTGCCGGAAACAGAGTTAATGGTGCCTTGAAATCGATAGTGGCAAATAAGAACTTATCCAAAGAAGCAAAATTGGCAGTACACAACGGAGTTCTGGTACCAAACCCTTATGTATGGTAGTGAAGCGTGGTGTTGGAAAAAGAAGGATGAAAGTAGACTGAATGCTGTTGAAATGCGATCTTTCAGGCGAATGTGTGGTAAGACTATGTATGATAGGCGAAATTAGAGCAGAGTGCAAGGCTGAGATAAGCATTATCGACAAAATTAAGAAAGGGCTTTTACGATGGTTTGGTCATGTGGAGCGAATGAGTGATGAAAGAACGGCTAAAAGAAGTTTAAATGCAAGTGTGCCTGGGATGTAGAAGCCGCGGAAGGCCGAGAAAGACAAGGCATGACCAAGTACGTCAAGTACTTGAAAGTGGTCATGTGAAAAGTCGGAATAATCGGCGTATGTGCATGAGAAGATGTATGAATGTAGAGGAAGCAAAGGAAGTCTGTCAGGACAGAGTGGTATGGCGTTCTATCCTCTCTGCCTACCCCTACGGGAAATGGCGTGGTGGTTGGTTAGTTAATTTAGTTAGAGAGGTTAAGAAAGCAAGGTATTTGAGTGATTTCTGCCCAGAATGAGAGGAAACAGATCACCCGCCAGCAGGCGTCCTCATTAAACCTGTCAGTCATATCAGCGGGCTTACCACCGAGTCCCTCGCTGTCGCTGGGCTCCATGGCGGAGAGCTTCTTCCGCCTCTTGTCCCCGGCGTGCCAGTCCACCTTGGGGCCCGCCGGGGCCTCCACCCCGAACAGGTTGGTCAGCGCCCCCGCCACGCTGACGGCCGGAGTCGTCTTCGCTTTGGGCTGCAAGGGAAGATGGAACTTTGTAATAATAGTAGCTGAGATTAACGTGACTTTCAGAGGCATAACCACCCAGAAAAACATAATCTCAGGGAAATGCGGAGAAGTTCTCTTTAGTCCACACCAGATCCCAACACAATATATGAATAATCAATTAAGGACAGTTGTGGCGGAAGTAATACGTCACGCGCGCGTCGCGGGACGAAGCAAATCTACCGACCTCCACCGAACGCTGCCGAACAACGACGACTCATTTTAGCCACCATCGTGACTCGACGTTACTTTTGCACAAATTTCCTGCCGCCAAATTGTTTTCCAATCTAAATTCATTTCGTACACTTCTATTTTCATAATTCATGTCCATCTTTGTTTTAATAGTTAATTTTTCAATTGTTTTAACTTGTATTAACTTCTGTGTAATAAATGTGCAATAAAACCGTAAGTACTCTTTCATTTCTCTCTGTGCACCCCACACCACTATAAAGTGGTACTATATAGTCAATGATAGAAAATCCACTTGATGAAATATAAAGGTAAAAAATAAATGTAGCTCCCTTTTATTTTACAAGTTTATATTTCATCAAGTGGATTTTATATCATTGACTGTTCATTGATTATTCATATACTGTGTTGATTATTCATATACTGGGATACACCTGGTGTGGACCAAAGGGAACTTCTCCGCATCTGCCTGAGATGATGAGAAAACCACGGAAAACTCATCATGGAGAAGGCGGACTATTGATGGACATCAACAGTCTTCCGATCAACTTGAAGAGTGTTTGGAATTTTATGTCGTATTTTTGTTTATTTTATTTATTCCTTCACCTTATTTATCATAATATATTTATTTATTTATACACGCCCAGAGGGGCTTACAAGATAAACATTAATATCAGTACCAAAGCAAACTAAGAACATAAGCATAAAAGATAAACTATGAGCATAAGATAAAACATAAGTTAAGCGTAAGGTGAAAACAATAATAATCAATGAACAGAGTAAATGTATTCAAAAGTAAGGCCTTGGTGGTCAAAAATGCAACCCACATTTTTCAAAAAATTATATTTATACGCTTTGTTAATCAGAGAACTGTGTACTTTACAGTAATGAAGAGAGCTAAGTGATATTACATTGTTAGAATACTGAATTTTGCTAAAGTGTGAAAAAACGCATCAGTATTTGGAACAGGTTTTCCATAGCGAATCTCGCTACGCGAGTATCAAACGTTCATATTCCCATACGTGAAATGTCGCTTGAAGAGGATAAATAACTTTAAGTCAATTCGAGTGATAATTTTATGTAGAAGTACTCATGCACGGAATCTGGCGCAGATTTGGTCGCTGTCACTTGCCGCGTGGTAGGAGTTGGAACAGGTGGCCGCGGATCCGTCGACGGGGGCGATGGCGGGCAAGGCGCGGGGCTGGCAGCGCAGCGGGCACTCTCGCCTCGCAAGGGAAGTGGGCGACAATCGTGCGGCGGCACGAACTGGATTGGAAGATACATTATTTGATAACTTTGTGGAATACATTCCCGACTAATTACTTGGTGGAATTCCATGATCCATGCTTGAACAGGGTTGGGGTGAATGTGTTTATGACAACTACCTTAGAGCCGAGACATGAAAGGGGTAATGAAAGCATTTTTGATCGTTATATATATAACCTTCTTTTCTTTTTTTTCCAGTTAATTTTTGTAATCTATAGAAATTTTGCGGATTAGCTTTAAAAAAATCTTTAGAGTTGATGCTGGACTGTAAAACAGATTCTATAAAATCTTTATAACAGATCAGGGAAAGGGTGGGTATCTCACTAATTCCATGAAATTAATTATTTTAAAACTAATATAAGTTAAATAAAAATACTCGGTACACTTCCACATTTATTTACTTGACCAGTTCGCGCTTTCACCCTGTTACGGGCATCTTTAGACTGGTAACATGTTGTAAAAGGGAATGATTTTTAATTAAATTTGTATTGAGGGTTTAGTATTTAGTCCTGGTCGTCCATTTTTGACAATTCGCTGGGCGCAGTTTGCGTATATTAGCAGAGCTGCGGGACGTGGACTCGACTCATTGGATTTAGGGAGCTGGCGGCCGATCGCTTGGCCAGAGGGCAGTTTGTGCTCGTTTTATAATGCTCACATAGGGAGCGAATAATGGTATGATGATGATGATTCATTGTAAGGAGATACGGTCTCCAAAACAGTGATAGTATCAAAAAATATTAAAATCGCGGTTTAGCTTGTTGGGAAAATCGGTAAAGTTGTGCTGACTGAAAAATTACTCAATAGTCTTTTGAAACAGTCTAGGGAATGGGTGGGCTTTTCATTGTAAGGAGGTACAATGAATATTCATAGTAAGGAATGAACCAAGGCGTGCATTTTAGTATAGCGTGTGATGAGACGGTAAGTACTAACCCGTGGGGGCGGGCGGCGGGCAGCCCCCGTTGGCGGCGCTTCGCAGCGTCAGGCCGTTGGCGCCCCCATGTCCTGGTTTTTTTTCTGTATTTGTGCGTGAAGGCCATCAACGTCAAGCGCCGAGGACAGCGCCTCTCCGAACCCCCCTGTGATGTTCTGCCCGCCGGGCTGGAGGGACGTGTCCACCAGGGGCCTGGAAACACAATAAAAGGTTGATTTTCTCAATAACAGGAGGTTATCAAGACAGGCACACAACCATATCTTTAATTATAATACACCGTGTCCCACGATGAGACCGCGAAACTCCAGAGGTGATTATTTCATGATATTGAGAAAAAAAATCTTAATAAAGTTTTTTCAAAAAACTCACTTTCGAAATTTCTTAAAAAAAAAGATCATAAAACAGAATAAAAATTCACACGTGTAATACGTCCATTTTTTTGAACTGGCTAACAACCACGTGACCCTGTCACCAATTTACAGATATGAAATTCGAATTTTGAATGTCCGCACAAGGCAAGGCGTTCGGTGACCAGAGCGGGACCCCATCCTCCCCGCCCAATTGCCACCCCCGGGCCACCAGTTAGCATTTCACAAACAGAAGCCAGTGATTACATAGTCGCCTTTTTTATTAATGCTTTTTTTAAAATTAATACTATTAAAAATGCCCGGATCAAAAAACTTTATAAGGATTTTTTTCTCAGAATAACCATGAAAACTCACACCTCCCGGAGTTTCGCGATCTCATCGTGGGACACGGTGTATATCTCAAAATGGATGTATGTATTTAATTTTCTTTACATTACGAGATAAGTATGGCACTGTTCCGCCATAATAACTCAGAAAAGCATTATCCGTATCCTGAAGGCCTAGCACATCCAATGCTACAGTTCCTCCTCCAGACCCAGGTTTTTGAAAAACTGGTCCAATAGGAAGGGAGCGAGCTCCTTTACATCCTCTGGCCGGATAATCGGGCCTCCAAGAATGTTACTTCTCTTTTGAAGTAGGGCATCGCAGTCACATAAGATGTGGTTAGGTGTTTCTTCATCTGCACTGCAGAACCTACTACTAGAAGATTCCGAGAGGCACATTCTTTTGAGGTGCTTGTTTAATCTGCAGTGTCCAGTGAGGGTTCTGGTGAGTGGATGACTCTCACTTGATTCCAATTTAGCTTTAGAAGGTCGCATGAAAATGTGATATTTGTTACTCACTTGACAGGTATCTTGGTGGGCGTTGATATGGAAGCCCTTCCCCACATTATCCTACGGAGATCTTCTCCAGTCATTCCCCTCTTCCTGAGTTCGTTTATCGTCACTTTTCCAACGCGCTGGAAAAGAGATCATTCATTTTATAATCAGACATACAATCCCGCTTTTAATTCGTTAAAACGAGGAGAAAATAGAGCGTGCTTGCCAGGATGAAGGGCGGTGGAAGAAGCTGCTGTTAGTAAATATATTTTCTCTTATTCTTGCGCTGTGATTACATGAGAAATATGTAGGTGCTTTGACACATCTTCGGTCATTAATCATACTTAAATTAATTAATGAAAGTATAAATAAAACTTATTCAGGCTTGCATCCTTTTTTCCAACTCCTTACTTCGTTTCCATACATATGTAGCTCCGTTATGAACTGCTAATTTAGCCTCTTTCGATAATCATTTATTCGCCACAACAGAACTCAAGAACTCAAGTCACGAAAACCCGCGGCCGCCTATCCATACAATCCTCAATTTTCTCCCTGGAAATTAGCACTAGAAGAGCGATGATTTTTTCACACATTTTTTATATTTTTGCTGTCTAAAAAGCGTGAAAAATCATTGCTATAGTGCTAAATTACAGGCAGAAAAGCAAGGACCAGAATTGTATGTATCCTCTTAAGGTCCGGTTAACCCTTCTTCTGTCTTCAATTGGGTTCTTCCCGATTTTTTATTTTTTATTTCAAAAAATTGATTGAAAAATTACAATATCAACGGAATTTTTAAATTTTTTTAAATTTTTTTCTTTTTTCTAGCGCGGTTTGAAATAGCGCTTTTTCAAATCGCTCGCAAAATCCTCCATTTGGCGCGCATGCGGTGTGACGTCACAGCAATATAGGCGCTCACTACGTAATGAATTTCACGCCTTTCACGGTGGACGGGTATGACGTCATTAGCCAATAACGGGCGTTAAAAATCATTCGTATTTTCGTGTTTTTAAAACATAAATTTATAAATGAAAACAAAATTTTTGATCATTGTGTTTTTATATCGTTGGATTTGTAAAAATATACTTTAAATATTTTAAACGTTTTCAAGGATATTCATGCTATCGGGAAGAACCCTATTATTATCATGTAGCCGGATCCTCACCTTCCAATTGGTCACGGCGCCCTTCCTCTGCTTCGCCCTCGTCTTGGCCTTGGACTTGATGACCATGACGCCGCGCTGCTCGTAGCGGGGGTCGTCCGAGGGGCCGAGCCCTATGGAGTACTCCTGCAGGTAGTGGTGCGCGTCCGACTGGGGCACGGCCCGCTCCAGCGTCACCACTATCTTGGCCCACTGAGAAAGAGGATTGGCAAATGCGATCAATATGAATGGTATAAACATGGAATCGTGAATATAGCGAACACTGTCTTGCCGAGGTTCGGATAAGTGGTGAACGACACACATAGCTCACCTGTTTCATCCATTCCTTTTCCGATTGTTCTATAACATGGGCGTATGTATTACCCATCATGGCGATCAGAATGTTGTAACTAGTACGGATTGGAACAAACTCCACGAATATAGCGAACACTGTCTTGCAGAGGTTCGGGTAAGGTGGTGAACAACACACATAGCTCACCTGTTTCATCCAATTCCTTCTCCGATTTTTCTATAACATGGGCGTATGTATTACCCATCCATGGCGATCAACATGTTGAGTAGTAGGATTGGTACAAAACACCCACGAATATAGCGAACACTGTCTTGCCGAGGTTCGAATAAGTGGTGAACAACACACATAGCTCACCTGTTTCATCCATTCCTTTTCCGATTGTTCTATAACATGGGCGTATGTATTACCCATCATGGCGATCAACATGTTGAGTAGTAGGATTGGTACAAACACCATGAATATAGCGAACACTGTCTTGCTGAGGTTCGGGTAGGTGGTGAAACTCAAGTCTGCATACTGAAATCAAAGGAAAAGCTCAATATTAACATTCTATTATTTCAGTTCATGATTTTTTTTTTTTTTTTTTTGAGCTGTACTAAATGTTTGAATGGACAATCAAATCATATTTTAAAATGTCAACTCCATACAAGATCGTTAAAAGTTCGGGCTCAAAATATTCTACCGTTGCGGTAGGAACTTCTCAAAGACGACCATTTTTCCTTAAAAAATGAATCTAGCAGCTATTTTAATGGAATTGAATTATTTTCTTCATATGAAAATTTACTCAATCTACTTTACCAACAGATTGCATTGATTTTTTTTACCATATGTCACATTCCAATTTCGATAACGGACTTACATTATGTAGATAGCATATTCTTAATGTACAAGGTAAATTAAAAATATATAATTAACGTAAAATCATAAAAACAAAACACAAAGAAACGAACGTAAAACATGAAATCAATGATGAGTTAAAAATATATACAATATTTTAACAATAACTTGTATTTAATTTGATTTATGCTTTTTATGGACTGGATCCGCCACGATGAGAACTCTCTGGTAACTTCATCCAAACGAGGATCGGAAAATGGAAGAAGGACTTACCAGAGCTGGACTCAACAAGGGCGGGAAATTACGATGAAGGACCACCAGGAAGGGCGAAGTATCCTGGAATACTCTGGAAACACCACGTCGAACTGGCGCGGCGGGACACAAACCGAGGGGGCAGAGCACACTTTTACTCACATTCACCAAGGGGGGGTATCGGGAATTGGTTTCTGGAAGCTTGGAGATGGAGCGAGTATGACGAGAGGGATTTTCGATGGAAATGAACGAGGGAAGAACAGTTCTTGGATTTAACAGGAAGAACGGATGATGACGAGTTCGAGGTAATGTTGCTGCGCTGAGCGAATATTCGAGACTGAATTGGAGTTGCAAATAGGTAACAAAAACGGAATGGAATGCGTGAAGGTAGGCAATCAATTTTGGAAGGAATTCGAACTACCTATCACCAGAGAGTATCAATAATGGCCAAACCAGGGACCATTCAAAAAAAAATAATCTTTATGTCGATTTATATCTTAGGGTATGAAATAAAAAAAAAAAAAATTGTTATCATTATTATCTATGCCTGTAATTAATTTTTAGATATCGTGATCGCGATTTCCCGCCAAAACAGGTCATTGTATGGTAGGATGCGTCTATTAATATTTTAACCAAGTTTTGATGTAAATAGCGCCTAAAATATAAAAACAAGTACACAGCCACCTCTCTGGTTCTACGCATCAACTATACACCGTTTCCCACGATGAGACCGCGAAACTCCAGAGGGTGTGATTATTCATGATATTCTGAAAAAAAAATTTAATAAAGTTTTCACAAAAAACTCAATTCTAATTTCTTAAAAAAATGATTAAAATATGAAGAAAAAATTCACGCGTGTAATACCGTCCATTTTTGAAATAAAACTGGCTAACACCACGGGACTCCTGCACCAATTTCAGATATGATTTACGAAGTTTTGAATGTATACCAAGGCAATAATACGTTAATATACGTAGCGGACCCCAACTCCTCCCGCCCCCGCCCACGCGCATATCACAGAAGCCCCGCAGCGCTGCGATCGCAGTTCCGGAACAAAAAACATGCGCGGCAATTACTCCAGTACTCAAGGAAGAAGAAATGCACGCCATTTTCGTGTTCTTTGCAGTGCTTTTTTACAAATGTCAGCCTTAATTGAAAATGCCGCCGCTTGTGAAAAAACTTTGTGATTTTTTTTTATAATGCATGAAACAATCACCCTCCGAAGTTTCGCGGTCTCATTTGCGACACGGTGTATATATATTCAGTACGACCCTTTTTGTGCGCTTAGGAGACGGGTGCTTTTAAAGCATCAGTTTGCGGTCAATCCGTTTTTAATTTTTTTTTTACGACGAACCTTTTGAATTTAATTCCTTTCCTTGTTGTAAAATGAGCTAATAGTTAAACGAAGAAAACAATGTACAGGACGGCAGCTATTGTTGAAAAATAAATTAGTATTCTCACACTTTGGGTACTCATTCTTGATTCAGTTATGTTGGTGGGTGTACCTTGGGGATTTACGGCCTAAGTAAAGAAAATATACCAAATCATGGAAATATACTGTGTATTATACGAATTCATTATCCTCAAAGCAAGTTTCGTTTCCATTTATATCCGCGGATCCGCTGCGATCGCAGTTCCGCAAAGCAAAACACACTCTGGCTCAACTCTGTATCTCAAGGAGAATTGCACGCCATTTTCGTGTTCTTTGCAGTGCTTCTTTACAATGTCAGCCTTAATTGAAAATGCCGCCGCTTGTGAAATCAGATCTGTGATTCATTTTTATAATGCAAAGAAAGTTAAGCCAAGTGAAATTTATCGGCAAATTTGCGAGTTTACGGATAAAATGCTATGAGTGATTGAATGGTTAGAAGATGGGTTAGACAGTTCAATGAAAGACGATGAAGAACGATGTGGACGAGCTGAAAACACAGGCGGCAACCTTCAATGAAGAAGGCATACAAAAACTTGTGCCACGCTATGAAAATGCCTACAAAATTTCGAAAGCTATGTAGAAAATTAGTTTAACAGATGTAGATTTTTGTACAATATTTTTTTTTTCTGTATCTGTGCAAGTTTTTTTTATACAACCAAACGGAGCTTACTTTGTGGATATACTACGTATTATAGGAAATTTTGAATTAAATCAACATTGCTTTAGTCAAATGATCCTTTTTCTTCATATACACAGTGAAAGCAAAAACACACCTGGCTTAACTGTATCTAGAGGGCCCATGTTGACAACATTTCTTGTATCGCCAGTACCACGGATCTTATCAAAGAAAAATTTTCGTTACAACTTGTCTTCAAACAAATGCTGATTTTTTTTCATATTTATGAAGACGTGTATACACCGTGTTACAAAACTCGATGTACAAGCGGGAAGCCAGTGAATCTACATCATATTTGGAGTCGATTTTGAAGATTTTTTGACAGTGTTTGAGAAAATTGAGTAG
Organism: Micrasema minimum; assembly: GCA_022494985.1. Lineage (NCBI taxonomy): Eukaryota > Metazoa > Arthropoda > Insecta > Trichoptera > Brachycentridae > Micrasema > Micrasema minimum. Next base: position 27,851 of record JAGVSP010001068.1, read on the forward strand.
GCTGATTTTTTTAAAGATAAATTTTTGAAAGTTGTTAGCAAATATCATTTATTTAGTTCTATTAATACTACTCATAAGGAAAACAACAAAAAAAACCGCATTATTATAAGAATTTGTGTAATTTTACTTAATCTGCGGTACTTATGAAAGCTTTTATGAAAATATTTTTTTAATTTTTTAAACTCAGATCAAAAAGTCATATTACACATTCGACTCCCAATACGATGTAGATTCACCAGTTTTCGGGTTGTACCTAGAGTTTTGTTACACCATGTATACTTAAAAAAAGAAAAAATACACCGGCTTAACTGTATTCAGAGGGTCCATATTAGCAAATTTATTGCATAGTACCTACATGCCACTCTAGGAACAATTTAATATATTGCATTATTAAATTTTGGATAGAATATTAGGTATGGTAATGAAGCGTGGTGTTGGAAAAAGAATGATGAAAGTACACTGAATGCTGTTGAAATGCGATCTATGTGTGGTAAGACTATGTATGATAGGTGTACAAATGTCCAAATTAGAGCAGAGCGCAAGGCTGAGATAAGCATTATCGACCAAATTAAGAAAGGGCTTTTACGATGGTTTGGTTATGTGGATTAAATGAGTGATGAAAGAACGGCTAAAAGAAGTTTAAATGCAAGTGTGCCTGGACGTAGAAGCCGCGGAAGGCCGAGAAAGACAACCTGGCATGACCAAGTACGTCAAGTACTTGAAAGTGGACATGTGAAAAGTCGGAATAACCGGCGTATGTGCATGAGAATGTAGAGGAAGCGAAGGAAGTGTGTCAGGACAGAGTGGTATGGGTTTTTATCCTCTCTGTTAGTTAGTTAGTTAGTTAGTTAAACTTACGCTGTAGTCTCCAAGTGTGATTTGAAATAGGGCCATCCAAGTACTGGGGTAGCTGCCAAACAGAGAATTCTTCACTCCAGGAAAACCTACGGGCATAAAATATAGGTTATTACGTATTGATTTATTAATACACTTAAATTTGATCTGAACCCAAAAAATGAATGACACTTCAACTCCGCCAAAACCTCCAACTCCGCCAGACGCGTTTTACTGTATCCCTATATAAAGCCCCATACCTTTTTGCGGTGTGTGGGCGGATGCTTTACCGGCAGTCGAAGGTCTCTGATTAGGTCGAACACGTGTAGTGTATTGTGATGCGGAATATTCTTAGTGGTTCATTACATTATTTCTAAATAATTTACTCTGCAAGGCAGATCTAAGTGTATTATAATTCAATGCGTATTACAAATAACATTTTACAATTAACAGAAAGATTTACTATTTTTGGTACTGTAACAGAAGCTGAATTTGAAAGAATCTTCTAGAAACTTCTCGATAAGAAATGCGATCGGTGATCTTGTCACCCATCATATTTAATTTTTTATAAAACCCAAAGTTTTAACTATCGCATCCTTCGAAAAAGAATTTCAGAGAAGTGGCATTCCATACTCGAAAAGTACTACCATGCCTAGTGAGAGCTAGCGGCCCACTACGTCACTCATACGTCATCACTAGGCATCTACATCATCACTAGAAATATACTCAGACACTTTTTCGTGTATTGGCCAAAAGGCTGGAGGATGATGAAATTTTGATAATAAGTGGTGTCATGAAATTTACATTTACTCTAGGAAGCGTATGTATTAGAAAATTTGTGTGGAATTACCCCTTCTTGTGAATTCTTGTTCGAACTGTTGTTACGGCTAGGGATTTCCAAGAAAATTACTCAAAGTAAAAAATCTCGTAAAATTCAGCGAAAATCAAGTTAAGTACGCATTTTTTAAAGATAGACGACAATTTACATAAATACACATGTTACATTATCACACTTTGTAGTATATCTCTTCAAGCCGTGGTTTTGGGCTTTGTGTTTCGAAGTATGATCTTGTGTGCAGTTAAGTGTGAGGAGTTTGTACCGTGCAGATCGATCAGAAGACTGACTTGACTTGTCTTAGTTACACCTCGACTCACTGATTACTTACCTTTGTACAGAAAGTAGAATGATTGCGAGAAGCCAAATAGAACGATCATGTAGATGATTCCAAATGTCAACATGTCTCCCGTTATCATGCTGTATATCATGGTGACGAAGGGGTCCCGTCCAGCGAAACGGACGCTGAAGGAAAGAATAGAAAGATAAACGTCAACAACGTCAACCCCATCATTTATTTGATAAAAAAACGCATTCGAAAAACATTACTCCAGAATAACATTCCTTAAAATCATATGAAGCAAGAACCTACCGAACTCTGCCGAACGCTATCGAACTCTGTCGAACGCTATCGGACAATGACGAGATACATTTTAACATTCATCGTGACTACACGTCGCTTTTGTACAAATTTCTTGCCGCCAAATTGGGTGGCAATCCAAATTCAATTTGCACTTTTCCATTTTCATAATTCATGTCAATCTTAGTTAAATAAGTTTAGTTAAGTTTTCATTGTATTTCCTTACACGTAACTTCTGTGTAGTAAATGTGCACTAGATAAACTGTAAGTACTCTTTCATTTCTCTCTTGTGGTGCACCCACATAAAAGCAATCACCAACTAGAGGTAAATCTTAAGTGGTGGCTAAAGACATTATAAAATACCACTATTGGAATATGGATATCAAGTATGGAGTCCCTACTTCACTAAAGACATCAAACTACTGGAAAACTCCAAAGATATGCTACAAAAGTCCCCAAATTTGTTGAAAAAATATGCCATATCACGGTAGATTTTAAAAGCTCTAGATATCCTCACATTGGAAGAGAGCGACAAAGGAGAGGGGATTTCATTGAAACTACATACAAGATACAAAATGATTACTGTGGACTGCCCCCTGCACGAGATGTATCAGCTGTATCCCAACACCAATCTACGGGACCACAACTGGAAGCTCTATCGTCCCCAATTCCGCTTCAACCCTAAGAAAAACTTTCTTCCCGTGGGTGGTTTCAGACTGGAACAAATTGCCAGGGCTAGTCACTCCACTAGTCATCCAGTTCAAAATCCGTTTAGATACAGAAGGCAGACAAGGAAACCAGTACAAAGATATAGGCGCACCAGCATAATCTGCCTGCCTATAATATATAATCATAATGTCTTCCGTTATCATGGTGACGAAGGGTCCCATCAGCCGAACGGCGATGGAAGGAAAGCATAAGGACGATCATGCAGATGATGCCAACGTTCACATGGACTGTTTAGAACGGACGCAGCGACCTTCAGTAATTGAAGCCGTGAAGGCACGGCGGTGAACACGCCTTGGGAGAGTCTTAATCAAGCTACCTCTTCTTACGCCTGCGGGGATCCTGCCGTCTTGGTTGGCTGTCAATAACCATCTTTCAGATGTACTTGGCAGAGCTGATGTGTGCGGTCCTCTGACGTAGGAGTAGGTGGGAGTGTTGGATGGGTCGCTCATTTTAGGTGTGAACGTGGAGAAAGAAGATAGCACAGTAACTGTAGTGAAGTGTGTACATACAATGTGGTATGGGTAACAAGTAGTTAGTTTATTCGTAATAATACGTAATGTTACTACTACCCCATTACTACGAGCAGTTACTTGTTCTCAAAGTTTGAGGGGTGTTCACGATTTGGATCACTGTTTAAGCGACTCGGCTCTCTGCTATAGCGGAGGCTGAGTAGGGCGCAAACTTATTATAACTTATTATGACCCACCGTATCGTCTTCTTCTTCTTTCGCCACAGTTGCTCCTATGTATTCTGTGGAGCACGTGGACATCAAAGAACATCAGCAGAAACCAGGAGCCCGGTACAGCGAATACCAGGATAGCCTCCTCCGACTCCCGGTCTCCGATGAGACGATATGGGATGCAGGCGAGGATCAGCAGGTTGGACACGAGGAAGATGGCTTTAGCTGGGGCGTGGGTCTGGAACGAACATATTCAATGTCTTTATCATCAATCCATAATAATGAAATAAAAAGTACAAATAATTACATATATCCAAATAAAAACTGAGTTATCCAAGGTGGTGAAAATGGCTCGCAACAAGCGGTTTTTTTTTTATTTTATTTTTTTTTATTTTATTTATTTGGGATATCAACAGTAAAATACAGGTTATAAAACATAGACAAAAACAGTAAGAAAATAAACCAATAACAGATATCCACAAGTATACAGGAATAAGTATAACAAACAAGAAAAAGGTGTAATTGTGTATGTGTGAGTGGTGGTGTGAATGAGAGAGGAGTGTGTGGTGGTGTATATAATGTATGTTATAGTGGGTGAGAATGAGAGAGGAGTGTGTGATGGATGATTATAAGTATGTAATAATGGATGAGAATGAAAATGTGTATAAAAACGAAAAATAAAAATAGCTCTAATTGGAACCTATTAATTGTTTTGCAGCTTGTAATTTGAATCTTGTTTTTATTGCATATAAATGGGTCGATTGTATTGAATTTAGAATTATATTCTCTAACTAAGCGTATAAGAGGGGAATTTTGAGCATAATTCGTACGCACCACTGGTACGTGAAATAATGATTTTGATGTGGACGAGTACGGTAAGCTGGTGTATTGAAGCCTATTCCGGAAACTAGTGTCTCACTATCTAGGCGTCCACTAACAATATCATGAAGAATACCCATATCCAATTGTAAACGACGATCACTTAAGCTAAGAATGTTATGCTTCTTGCAAGAAGACTTGTAGTTAAGATCGTTTAACTTACATCTCCAATTAAGGTGCTTTAGGAAAGTCCATTGGATTTTTTCGAATCTTTCTTTAATGTTCTTTAAGGTTCTATACATGGTGTAACAAAAGTCGATGTACAAGTGGGAAGCCAGTGAATCTGCATCATATTTGGAGTCGATTTTTGTGGAATAAAATTTCATGATTTGACCCGTAGTTTTCGAGAAAATTAAAAAAGAAGTAGAACAATTTGTTTTAAAATATCATTTATTTAGTCAAATTAATACAACCTATAAACAAAACAAAATCAAAACCTAATAAGAATTCGTGCAATGAGGGAATCCACTGTTTTCTAACGTAATTTTTTTCTATAAACTTACTATTTAACTAAACAAAAAATATTTATTTAATATTTTTTTTAAAGTTATTGGTGAAGATACGATTTTTTAAAGTTGCACATTTCAAATACCGCGCTAAATACCACTATATACTAACTGCGTCATTTTTGCAGGAGTGACGTCATAAAACGGGTTGTTTAAGGCCATGGTATTTCTCCAGCCAGTAACAAAACTGTCAAAAATCTATGCAAACTGACGCGGGAAGCACAGATAAAATGTACCGTCGACTCAACTGTCATATACTGTTAACAGCTGTTCTAGGGAGACTGAATGGCGGCCATCTTTTTTGCAATACAAGCTTGTATGTAGATTGTATTCCATATTAAAATGCCATGGAACGCGGCTACGGGGGTTTAAAAAACGGAAACCGGAACACTACACTTAGAAACAAGGAGTGACGTCATTGTTTAAGATTTTGAAATGAATGCTATTTTCAACATTTTTTATGAATTTTTGCGTGCGTTTTGGGATATTTCATCCCACTTCAAAATTTTTAAATATTCGCGTCTACACGAAAGCATTTTTAAAATTCAATTCCGGGTAGCAGTGGATTTCCTCATTTCCCTTAATCTGCTGTACTTATAAAAGCTTGGCGATGGACCTGGCTTGGGCATGTACTCCGTACTCCTCGGAAGAGCCTGAACCCGAGCTGCCTCTTCTTTACGCCTGCAGGATCCCGCCGTATGGCAGACCCTCGATGACCATCCTACGGATATATTCAGCGGAGTCGATGGATGCGGGCCTGACGTGGGAGGAGGCGAGAGAGCTGGCTGATGACAGGGTCTCCTGGAGGGATCTAGTTATGTCCACATACTCCACATAGGAGCGAACGTGGTGAAGAAGAAAAAGACTTATAAAAGCTTTTGAGAAGAAAAAAAATTTTTCAGTCAGCACAATACACATTCGACTCCAAATGTGATGTTGTGATACGAGTTTTGTTCCACCATGTAAAGAATGAGGTTAATGTCGGTGGTCAAATGCACAGAGATGTCAAATGTCCACATATCATAGTTTAAAAAAAAACATAAGAATAAGAAAGTTCCTAGGAAAATGGACCTCTTATGAGCTACCCGAGCTCGTAACAAACGGTCTTATGTAGAACGGGGTTAGTGTACAATGAAAGCCCCACCCTTTCCCTAGACTGCTTTAAAGACTATTGAGCCTTTTTCAGTCCAGCCAACTCTACCGATTTTTTCAACAAGCTAAACCGCGATTTTAAGATTGTTAGTGTGATAAAAATACGGACGAATTTACGATTATGTACGCGAACAAATGATTTCATTGTACCCCTACCACCGTCTCGGCTTATGTATTATAATTGTCATTGTTTCCATCACCCAAACCAACCAGAGTCGGCCCAAATTAACAGTGGTAGGGTAGTTTCTACCCCGATCATTGTTTATTAGTAATTACAACCACCCGTGTGGAGACCGGTATCCTGCCTCGCCAGGCCCTCCACCCCAGACATCGTCAGGGTCTCGGGGGTATTAGGGAAAAGAGGGGAGGGGTTAGTGTGTGAAGTTACCAGTTGCTTGAGGAACGCGCCCAGCCCCTGGTTCTTGACCTCGTCACCCTGCTGCAGCAGCACGTAGCTCAGCACGCCGATGAGCGTGCCGAGCTCGCAGGCGTAGCGGAGGGCGTCCTTGGCCGAGTCGGGGGCGCCCAGCAGAGGGATGCTGCGCTCCGAGGGGCGCAGGTACACGGCCAGCGACAGGCACACCAGGTGGATGAACAGGATCAGGAGGCGCTTGAGGAACTGGTTCTGCGAGAGACATAACCGTGTTAATAGGTTTTTCCCTTAGAGTAATGACGCGCCAGGCTATAGAGAGGCCCTTTCGCCGTTTCCCATAGAGCGGAAGCGTTGCAAATTTTTGGTTAGCGACAACTTCACTCTGCTGGCGGCCATTATTATTTGTTTGACAACAGACGCGTAACGTCACTTTCGTAACGTCACTTTCGTCGCTTTGCTAGTAAATAACGTGGATACTTCCTGATTTAATCATCAAAAACGGCAATGGTGAATTGTAGTATGCTTGGTTGTAGCAGTAAGAGTGTCAAAGGTGTTAAAGGAGTCACATTTCACAGGTAATTGATTTCGATAATTAATTATTTTGATTTACATTGATTTTGGCATATATTGTCCTAACATGGGTATTATTTGTATAAAAACTTTCCTTTTATCAACATATTTACATTATTTACCAGTTTTTCTTAATTTAGGTGATCAATTTGTAAATTAAAGTATGTTTACTGTTGATAGTGACAGTTGATTACTGTCGATATGCCAAGGCCGCATTAGGGCATTTGTAAAACATTGGCATTTGTTTTGCTGCAAACTATAGCCAACTTCGTGTTTGACAATCATAGAATGGTTTTTGACCGTTAGGGCCCCTCTATAGCCTGGCGCGTCATTACTCTAAGGTTTTTCCGATAGCACGAATATCCTTAAAAACGTTATAAATATTTAAAGTATATTTTTACAAATCCAACGATATAAAACACAATGATCAAAAATTTTGTTTTCATTATAAAAATTGTGTGTTTTAAAACACGAAAATACGAATGATTTTTAACGCCCGTTATTGGCTAATGACGTCATACCCGTCCACCGTGAAAGACGCAAAATTCATTCCGTAGTGAGGGCCTATATTGCTGTGACGTCACACCGCATGCGCGCCAAATGGAGGATTTTGCGAGCGATTTGAAAAAGCGCTATTTCAAACCGCGCTAGATAGTTAATATGACATCGTAATTTTTTAAAAAAAAAATCCCTAGATATTGTAGTTTTTCAATCAATTTTTTTTAAATAAAAAAAAAAAATCGGAAAGAACCCAATTGGGTACAAGTTTGTCAAGTGACATTATCTTTGTGAGGATATGAAAAACTGTTGCCTTAGTTTCATCATCATCATCATACCATATTCGTTCCCTATGTGGAGCGTATGGATTCCACAAACTGAGTACAGGCCAAGCGATCGGCTGCCAGCTCCCGTGCATCCTCCTAAGTCAAGTCCACGTCTTGCAACTGACGCAAACTGCCGACAAATTGTCAACAGTGGACGAACAGGATGCCGAAACCCTGATACCTTGTTAAATAGGCAAGCATTGTTGTCAGGTGAGGGTTAGAAAGGATGTGGTATTCAAGGAATCAAGGGCAAAGTTGACTATTCGGAAAGCTTACCCTGGCAAACGTTTTCCACTTTTCTTCCAGCAACCTCTGTATGATGCCGCCGTCCAACATGTCCAGATGCTCCTCCTTGGTACCGTTCAGGATGATGAAGAGGGCAGAATTCCAATCTGGGAATATTCATCGTAATCTTTTAAGCAGCTTCGGAAATAGATACACGGAGATTTCGCTTGGTAGAGGAAAGTAACCAAATATGGAATAGTAACCAAATATGGAACAGTAACCAAATATGGAATAGTATCCCTAATATGGGATACCCCTATTTCTCTCTAACTGTCAAGTCAAGACGAAATGCACGGGGATACTTCACTTTACGAGGTAACTTTTATGAGGACTAGTCTATTGGTAAATCCAAAGATAATAGATTATGAAATTTATACAGTAGGTTAAGATAGGTTGGGTTTAATAAAATAATTTAAATCAAATAGCTATTTAAAAGCAATATCCTTTATAATAGGTTATGAAATTTATACAGTAGGTTAATGATAGGTTAGGTTAAATAAAATAATTTAAAATCAAATAGCTTTTTAAAAGCGAAATTTATATACAGTAGGTTAAGATTTTTTAATCCAACCAATCACAGCTTTGCCCATTTTCTATGCTGTACCTCTATATATCCAGAGAGTAAAAACTTTTGTGGAATTTTGACAGCTCTACCTCGTAAAGTGAAGTATCCCCAAATGCACGACCATCTTCCAACTCACTTACTCACTGGTGTGTCGCATTCAATCCATCACGGCAGTCGGGCGAGCGCCATTGCAATGACAGGTGTGATTTATTTTTCAAAACTTTACAAGGTATGTAATAAAATGTTAGTTTCTTGATAATTACACTGTGAAAATGGGATTGTTACTTATTTAACGTATTGCTGTGATGTTTTTCTTGATATTTTTGATAAGTTTTATTGCGCAAATGCTGTTATTTATTTTACACGACTAGTTTAAGTCTAAAGTTCAAAAAGTTCACAAAAATGCCTAAACACCTACTAGGTGCCTAAATCATTGTTGAAATGTGATCTTTTTAGGCACCAAAGTTTGTTAGATTCTTAACATAGATGTTAATGTTGTTCTTTTTACATTCCTTTTGACCAAAGTTTTAAAGATCTCCAAAAAATAGATGTTTTTTGTTTTCGATCATCAGTATGCTTCAGAACCAGTCCAAGGACACTTGAAAAGTGAAAATTCATCTATAAATTCCATATTTAGATGGAACCTATTAAACTTGTAGTATTATTCTATATTCCAATAGGTACCTTCCATAAATTGTCATTTTGTGATTTTGATTTTTAACGACAGTAAATATGTGTGTTAATTCTAAAAATTCATGGTTGTAATTCAAATACGCCAAAATGTATGAATGATTGTTGCTATAATTAAAAGCGTTTAATTCGTAATAGTCTTTGTTATTTTACAAAGAAAACAAAATGGTATTCCATATTTGGTTACTTTCCTCTACTCACACGTAATAATCACCCGAGTATCAGCAGAAAAGAATAAGTGCTTACCGGTTTATGGGACTTTCGACCGGAACTAGGAGTAGGCGATGAAGGACCACCAGAGGGAGTGGAGTGGAGATATTTGGGCCACAACGAAACTCGGTGTGGATACAATTGAGGTTCACCAGGGCACAACTTCAATTCGAATATTGTCTAATCGTGAACCAACTAACTAGTAACTAACCATCACGCCATTGCCCCGAAGGGGTAGGCAGAGAGGAAAGAACGCCACACCACTCTGTCCTGGCATACTTCTCTTGCCTCCTCCACATTCATACATCTTCTCATGCACGCACGTCGATTATTCCGACTTCTTACATGCCCACTTTCAAGCACTTGTTTTACTTGATCATGCCATGTCTTTCTCGGCCTTCCTCGACTTCTACATCCAGGCACAGTCACATCATATATTTTTTTAGCCGTTCTTTCATCATCCATTCGCTCTACATGACCGAACCAACGTAAAAGACCTTTCTTAATTTGGTCGATAGTGCTTATCTCAGCCTTGCATTCTGCTCTAATTTCAACATTAGTGCACCTATCATACATAGTTTTACCACACATTCGCCTGAGAGATCGAACCGATGTGAACCGATTATTATTATTATTACTATGCACCATTAGGGAAATTAGTAGTAGTAGTGGTAGTAGTATATTTTGACTCCCTTAAAATGCTTGGTTTTGTTCTTAGAAATGCCAAAATCTTTTCCAACACTCAGGTTATGAGGACATTATAATATTATAATTCCTTGGTAAGAAGTCGGTTGGAGTTTAGTTCGATTATTTGGTCGCCACATGAGGCTCGATACTCTTTGATGGTAGAGAGAGTACAGAAGAAATTTCTGCGTTATCTGTACCTAAAGGAATATGTACATTATCCTTGGCTCTTCCTAACCGACTTTTTACTAGGGATGCTAGGCTATCAGTCATTATGGAGGAGGAGGGACGTCCATTTGGGTATTCACTTCTTTCAGGTGATTGGTGGTCGCATACATAACTCAGAAATTCTGATGGATGTAGGTCTGTTCGTACCTGATAACTATCTTTGACAGAGACAGCATCGATTGTTTTACCTTCCAATATTCAGAACCAACCTGCCAATGGTTATGCCTGTTGGTAGAGCAATCTTGCTACTTAATCGCATCACCTCGGATGTCGACATATTTCACGACAGTGGGTCTTCCGTTAGGAAAGCACTTTCTAACTTTTAATTTTTCTTTCTACACTTTTTTATATCATTATACTAACATAACTATCTATTGTCATGTTTGATTTATCATGTATTGTATTTAGAATGAATTGGATTTTTTCTGTAATGTTCTAAATAACTGAAATAAATAAATATATCTCACTTGTCCGGCCATCAGGCAGCAGCGTGTCCAGCGCGTTGAGCGGGTAGGCGGAGCACGTGATGTTGGAGTAGCGCCAGAACTCCTTGGCCGACAGCTCCAGCATCTCCTTGAAGACCTCCGCCCTCCCGAGCTTGCAAGCCAGCGTGAGCGGCGTCAGGCCCTGGGTGTTGGAGCGGCCGTTGCTCGCCGGAAGTTTGGGGTGGCGCAACGCGTAGCCGAACATGTCCTGTTCAAATAAATCACTTAACTGAGAATATGTTTGATTGAGGTATGCTAAAACGCGGATGGCCTTCTCCACTATTGGTTAAAATTAGTAAAATTTTATGGGGATGGATTGAGAAATGAAAACACTATGGACAGCTGCAAAGATTTTGCAGCATAAGGTACTAAATGGTTACCATGACTGCCCCCTGCACGAGATGTATCAGCTGAATCCCAGCACCAACCTATGGGGCCCCAACTGGAAGCTCTATCATCCCCAATTCCACCTCAACCTTAAAAAAAACTTCCTTCCCAGTAGGGTAGTTTCAAACTGGAAACAATTGCTAGGCCTAGTTGTCCACTCCACTGCGGTCAATCAGTTCAAAAACCGTTTATTTATTTATTTAATTACAGGTAACTCTACAATGTGGCAATATCTATCATTTTACATATTATCATCATAATTACATACATGGTTTTATTGCACATCAATTATTACAGAATTACACAGCATTAAAATACTCGTATTCAAGTTACAGGTTTAAAAAAGCTTTAAGTACTTTGCATAAATATGTTCAATCAGAGGTAATAAAAAGATTTTAAGTTCCTCTTGAATTCACCACATCTATCATTAAATACATCAATATTTAAATGTATTTCTACAGTCTTAACATGCGAGATAAGGAATTAAAGTGCGCCATGTTATTGTTAAAAGTTGGTTAGATGCTAAAGGCTGGTTAGTTTAGGTTAGGTCAGGTTAGGACGGTCTCTGTCGTCTAGTGGAGAGTTACCAGTTTGTCGCACACCACCACTATGTGGAGGATTATGTTGCCGAAGAGTCCGGCAGGTCGGGGTCGGCGCCCGAGTCCAGCAGCACGTTGTACACCGACTCGTTGGCGCAGCACGCCGCCAGGCCAGCGGGAACTCCACCAGGTAGGTTAGGTTAGGTAAGGTTAGGACGGTCCCTGACGTCTAGTGGAGAGTTACCAGTTTGTCGCACACCACCACCATGTGGAGGATCATGTTGCCGAAGGAGTCCGGCAGATCGGGATCGGCGCCCGAGTCCAGCAGCAGGTTGTACACCGACTCGTTGGCGCAGCACGCCGCCCAGGCCAGCGGGAACTCCCCCAGGTAGGCCAGGCCTTCGTAGTCCGTGACTCTAGTCGGCCGGGGCCTCTGCTGGTCCCGGGGCAGAAAGAAACTGCCTGGAAAAGGAACAAATCTATTGGTTTTTGAACATTTTTACTAATACTTATTTGCACCCAATGGCGTAAGGACACTGCATCACTACACCAAGTGCAGTGAATATTGATAATTTTTTTGTGAAAAACTATTATTGGTTCTCGTGTTTATTTTTGTATACTGTATTTTATGTGTTCTGATTTAAGAAATATGGTATTTACCTATGGCTTTCTGGTTGACATTGGCTCCAGCTTCACACAAATCTTGAACAAGCTCATTGTTGAAGTAAGCGATTGCTAGATGGAGGGCACTGGCTCCTAAAAACAAAGAGAATTGAAATTGTTTTAGTGTCATGGGAATACAAATTTGTATAAAACCACTCACAGACCTTCTTTGTCTACCGGTTTCGAGACGTAGCCCGTCTCTTCGTCAGGACAAAGAACTAAACCAATTTTATTTATTAACTACCTACTTAATTTAACAACACAATACAAATTTGTATAAAACCACTCACCGACCTTCTTATGTCTACCGGTTTCGAGACGTAGCCCGTTTCTTCGTCAGGACAAAGAACTAAACCAATTTTATTTATTAACTACCTACTTAATTTAACAACACAATACAAATTTGTATAAAACCACTCACCGACCTTCTTATGTCTACCGGTTTCGAGACGTAGCCCGTTTCTTCGTCAGGACAAAGAACTAAACCAATTTTATTTATTAACTACCTACTTGATTTAACAATACATCATCGCCTACTCAGAAAATTGTGAAAATGTCGTTTCGACCTCCGTTGCAGGGGCCATCTTCAGGGTGAAGTTTCCGTAGTGTAAAATGTGGTATATTTATGTACGTCATGTGCAATATGCAAGGATTTTATTTTAAATAATTGTTACTGACCTAAATTACTATTACTACTTCTTTCCCATATCCGCAGCCAATGGTGCACATGGCACCGCATTGGTATACCATGTGCAGTGTATCTTGATCGTATTTGTTTTATTTTTATTTTAAATAAACATTTAAGTTCTTACCTACTTCAATTTTCAATTTCGGAGCTGCTATCATATAATCGGAAATAACTGCCATGCGCTGGAGTGGATTCGAACCTAGAGATTTCAATCCGGGGTCCCTGAATCTATCACTAGACTACAACCCAGTTCAAAATTAATACAAGATGATCAGTCTTACGCTTCAGTACCAGTAAATTACAGATAGGCTTAATCATGTAACCCCAGACACTAAACAAACTGTAATATTTTTTGTCTCTCCTGTAAAATTTGCACGTGATTTTCATATTTTAATATTTCATGGGTGATACCTTGGACTGGTATTACTGAAGCGTATGACTGATCATCTTGCCTTCAGGTAATAAAATGATCAAGATACACTGCACTTGGTGTACCAATGCAGTGCCCTATGCATCATTTCGTGCGGTAAAATTGCCCAACTTGAAATTAGCCGATGATATTCAAATGATGGAGGAAAAGAAGCATATTATTTTATACGTGGATTAACAAAACTCTAGGTACAACCCGAAAACTGGTGAATCTACATCTCATTTGCAGTCGAATGTGTAATGTGACTTTTTGATCTGAGCTTGAAAAATTTTTTTTTTCTTTTTCTCATAAAAGCTTTCAGTACCTAGGTACTTCAGAGTAAGTAAAATTGCACAAATTCTTAAATTATTGCTTATTAAAATGTGGGTTTTTTTATTTTGTTTTCTTTATGGATTATTAATTTGACTAAATAAATTATTTATTTTTTTATTTTATTTTTTTATTTTCATTTATTTCGGAAACAAACAGTACTTACAATCAATGTAAACGTAATTATAATAAACATATTATAGTGGACCAGTTAAGTTTCCATATATTATATTTGATAATAATAATAATAAATGCGGACAATTTTTAAAGCGCCGTTTTCGTGAGTAAATCACTTCAAGGGCGCTGTACAAAATTATACTAGAATTAATAGGTACTACGCTTAATAATACGTACTTATGACATAAAATACCTAAACTAACATTACAATTACATATAACTAAACGGTAACTTCAGCACTCGGATACGATTTCTTAAACAAGTAAGTTTTAAGTCTCTTTCTGAAAAGCGCTTCCGTTGGACAGTTTCGAACATCTGAAGGAAGACCATTCCACGCTGCCGGTCCGGCTATCGCGAAGGCCCTCTCTCCAAACTTGGAAGTTTGTCTGCGGGCAGGAGGTAGTCAGGTAGCACCACCTTCCCTACAGCGGAGGAGGAAGCCGAGCGGAGAGTTAGGCGCCTGTCTGCCAGCTCGTCCGGGGGGCAGAGCTCCTTCAGGTATTCAGGAGCCGTATTGTGCATGGCTTTATAGACTAACCAACACAGCTTTTATACTCGACTCGCACCTGGAAATCGCAGCCAGTGAAGCTTTCGAAGTAACGGGGAAGTAATTTTGATGGCAATAATTTAAAAAAAATTTATCGAAAAAAAAATCAACTTTGTACTCCATTTTCTCGAAAAATATGGGTGAAAATTTAAAAAAAAATCTACAAAATCATCAAATCTTGTACATGGATTTTTTTTTACATCTGTTTATCAATAGCTCTCTGGTTGACGTTGATGACCACAAAATGAATGAATAGAATATTATTAAGACATTGCAATTACCTAGGTACTCTTCTCCCTCGACGACGTCCAAGGCGAGGCGCGGGAAGCACTTGAGCAGAGTGCGCGCGAGGCGCGTGTGCACGCGCGTGTCGCATATGATCAGCACGTGCAGCAGCGACTCGCCCAGCGCGCCGCGGTGCCGCATCTGCCAGCACGCGGGGTGGTCGTGCCAGCGCGACAGCGGGTCGTGCCGGGAGAGGGACGCCTCTATGGGTAGCACCACCTGAGACACGCTCACTTATATACCTAACTATTAATACATGATGAGAATGTGCAGCGGCGACTCGCCAGCAACAATTTAACAAATCCAATAATAATATTAATAAACAACATTTTGAGTGTGTCCAAATACTTGTAGACAAAAACTGGATTTCACCCATTACGGGCTAACAATTACAATGTGACATCTCAACAGAGACGAGAAATTTGGCAATTTTGCAATTGCTTAGCAATTTTCTCAATGGATGACAGAGAGTGTTCACATGTGAAGCGTCGCGCCATTTTATTGTAGATTGGCAGATATGGATATACTAGGTGAAATGGGGAATGTTGTAATACATCAAGTGGCCACTTAACCCAGCCAATGACAGGTCATAAGCCCTGCAAACGCCTAGATATCCATATTCCCTTCCAAATTTCTCGTCTCTGTTGAGATGTCAAATTGTAATAATATTAATTATCACTGTTTTAAGGCCTAGCCAGCCGAAACGCCTTCGCCGGATGACAGTAGATACCAAGGCGCAAGGGTTGGGATGCCTCACCTCTGTGTTCCTTACAAAGTCAACCTAAAATTCTTCTAAGACACCTATTCTCTGCACTCAGAAGTCTGCTATCTTGGGCCCTGGTTAGGTGCCACGATTCGCAGCCATAGAGGAGAACAGGTCATATACTACGTATGCCTCCCGAGAGCCGCCACCATGCTTGCCTATTTTACAAGGCATCAGGTTCTCGGCGTCCTGGTCGTCCACTGTTGACAATTCGTCGGCAGTTTGTGGACTTGGACTTGACTTGGGAGGATGCACGGGAGCTGGCGGCCGATCGCTTGGCCTGGAGGCGGTTTGTGGATTCCATAAGCTCCACATAGGTAGCGGGTATGGTATGATGATGATGATAATGTTTTAAGGCAGCATTAATTTTTATCCCCTAGATAGTTTTTTTTTATACTTATTGCTGAAACCCAGAATGTGTAGAAACTACAAAAAAAACTTGCGTAAAACCCACAAAGATTCTTAAGGAAGCTCATCTTGGGTGGTCATAATAATGTAAACATTATTTAATGATTAGGTACAACCATGACAAAGATCGTTATTTTTTTACTTTTGCGCTTTAACTTTACGCAATTTTTCCAAACTAACGTCAAATCAAATGAAAATGGCGCTGAAAAATTAAAAATTTACTTTATTGAAAAAAAGGTGGATTAAAAAATCATTACTGTTGACTGAAAGATTATTAGGAATAAAATGGACTTGTAATCTAAAATTTTCTGTGAATGCAGAAAAATACAACGGAACATTTCAAAAGCATCAGTGCAATCCGTTTGTTAATCGAATAATTTATAAGCGAGATACGATTAGAGATGCCACGAATAGTGAATTGGCCGAATACCGAATACCGAATATTCGGCAACGCTGTCGGCCGAAGGCGATGACGATTCTTCTCCAGCGCGTAAGAATAGAAACTCGAATGAAAATGATAGGACTATTGAAACACACAACAGTTTCTGGAACTGTTTTGAAGAAGTCGCTACAGATAATGTTAATAATGATGAGGAGGACGTGGAGAAGAATGCTGTGGCAAACGAGTTGGATTTTTATTTGAAAACAGTTCGCCTAGATCGAAGGCCGATCCTTACAAATGGTGGTCAGCAAACGAAAAACAATACCCGAACCTTTCGAAATTTGCAAAAGTTTATCTTTCTTCGCCTGGAAGTAGCGTTTATAGTGAGAGGTTATTTTCTGAGGCTGGTAACGTTTACGATGAAAAGCGCAATCGTTTGCTACCAGAAAATGCTGAAAAGCTCGTTTTTATCCATCACAACTTACCACTGATTAATTTTAAGTACTAAAATGTTGTAATTTGGAAATAAATACATAATTTTAGAGTAAAATAACGTGTCTTTTTTTACATGATTTGCTATTCGGTATTCGGCCGAATAGTACGCACTATTCGGCCGAATACCGAATAGCAAAAAAGTGGCCGAATAGGCCGAATACCGAATAGTTGCCGAATATTCGTGGCATCATTAGATACGATCATTAAAAGTTTAAAATGATCGTATCTCTTGCTTATTAATTTATTCGATTTAGAAACGGATGGCATTGATGCTTTTAAAATGTTCCGTTGTATTTTTCTGCATTCACAGAAAATTTTGTCTTACGGGGATGTTATTATGTGATTTGCATTCTAATAATGTGAATTTGTGAATTAGGATAGTGACGGAAATGTGGATAAGGACATTGAGAGAAGGGTTAGTGCCGGAAACAGAGATAATGGTGTCTTGAAATCGATAGTGGCAAATAAGAACTTATCGAAAGAAGCAAAATTGGCAGTACACAACGGAGTTCTGGTACCAACCCTTATGTATGGTAGTGAAGCGTCGTGAAAAAGAAGAATGAAAGTAGACTGAATGCTGTTGAAATGCGATCTCTGTGTGGTAAGACTATGTATGACAGGTGTACAAATGTCGAAATTAGAGCAGAGTGCAAGGCTGAGATAAGCATTTTCGACAAAATAAGAAAGGGCTTTTACGATGGTTCGGCCATGTGGAGCGAATGAGTGATGAAAGAACGGCTAAAAGAAGTTTAAATGCAAGTGTGCCTGGATGTACATAGAAGCAGCGGAAGGCCGAGAAAGACAACCTGGCATGATCAAGTACGAAAGTGGACATGAGAAAAGCCAGAATAACATGAGAAGATGTATGAATGTAGAGGAAGCAATGGAAGTATGTCAGGACAGAGTGGTATGGTGAGTTAGTTAGTTAGGACCTGTTTATGATCCCTGAACTTCCAGCGCAGGTACTCAGCCCTGTTGATGATCTGCCCCTTGCCTTCTGCATACATCAGGATACCGAATTGTTCCCTGATCAGCTTCTCCACTTCGGCCTGACCCCCCATGTTGTACGCTTCTATCAACTCTCCTCCTGAAATGAGAGACACAAAGCCATGGGTCCTACATATACAGTTGGACCGACATTGTAGGTATCTCAGCACATTTAAACGTAGCACGGTAAACCATATTTAAAACATATTTAAATAAATGTAGATGCATTAGGTAGGTACTCCATTTATCCACGTTTTTATTCCAATATTTATCATATTCATTTAATTTTATTTTACTTTCAATCGAGGCATGAAGCCAATCGCAAAATAAATTAAAATGTTGTGTCGTCATTAATAATGATAATATCCTTTTATTAAGCATCATCTTTGATACAGTAAATAATAAAATAAATAAAAAAAAAAAAAAAAATAAAATAAAAAAAAAAATGAAATGAAAATGAAATGAAATGAAATGAAATGAAATGAAATGAAATGAAATGAAATGAAATGAATGAATGAAATGAAATGAAATAAAATAAAATAAAAGAAATGAAATGAAATGTATATAAGACCACGCACGACATTCAAGACACAGTCTACGGCCTCTCAGCCCCAGGCAACTAACCAAAGTATCAGGAACCTATGGTCCGGCTTTGGCATAGAAACCTGCGCTTATAACACGGAATCTGTGTCCTGTTACATAGCAAAGTGGCTTGAGTGGACAATCGAGGAGTGTGGAACCAGTGGTCCTGCCCGATAATCCAGGCGCAAAGCGGTACGGAACCAGTGGTCCTACCATTGCGCCAAGGTCGGCTTGAGTAAACAATCGAGGAGTGTGGAACCAGTGGTCCTGCCCGATAATCCAGGCGGCAAGCGGTACGGAACCAGTGGTCCTACCATTGCTCAACGCCCGGCTCAGCCCAGTACGAGTGATACCAGTCGATCCGACGGTATCGGAGGACTGAAGGTTTAGTGATATCCCGCGTAACCAGTAATCGTAAAGTCAGTGACCGCGAAGTAACCCTGTGTAGTTTAAAGGAATCGTTAAGTGCTTAAGTTTATTGTGTGATCTAACCCCCCCCTGTACATTGTTATCTGTTTAAATCAATAAATACATCAAACAGTAAACAGGCGCATTATAAGTGGCGCCCAACGTGGGGGCCATAATAAACAAAAGTCGATCGAAGATTTCAAAACGGAGACTCGCAGCCAAACCGAAAAAGCCAAAATGGCGATCTCTCATGAGAATCTTCAAGATATTCTACAGGGAGTGCGCAACAAGAACTTTGCGCATTGCCCCGTGCGCTTCAATGGAGACAGTTACCCCCAGAAGGTAGATGAGTTCATTCTTACGGCGACATTGTACAAATCGTGTGAGAATATCCCCGATAAAAATGCCTTAGAAGGACTACCTTTACTTCTCCAAGATATAGCAACTCCTTGGTGCAGGGAGTAAAAAGAACCATTACAACATGTGAAGACGCTATGGATCTCCTTAAAACCACGTTTGCTCCGAGGAAACCACCTTACAAGGTATATATGGAGATATACTCAAGTAAGCAAGAGAGTCCAAAGGACACGGCGGCCTTTATTACGAAAAAGCGCGCCCTGCTAGCAGAATTAGCAAGAAAGCATCCCGAGGACACCGAAATCGATCTCATATATGGTTTGCTACATAGAGAGATTCGAGAGCATATGCCAAGGGAGACCGTAGGAAAGTTTACGGACATACTCCTCAAATCAAGGCGCATTGAAGAAATGCTGGAAGAACGGGGTTTCAAGAAACCGATTCCTTCTGAGAATGTTCTTCCTGAAGCAGAGGCTATGACTAAGCCAGAAATAAAAACAGATGCGAGCAGCTACGCTATTGGAGCGGTTTTCCTCCAGGGGGAGGGAACCGATGATCGGCCAGTTGAGTACGAAAGCCGTCTACTGACCTGCGTTGAGAGAAAACTACTCAACCACGGAGAGAAAAGCTCTTGCAGTGGTATGGGCGATTTCCAAATTTCGTGCTATATAGAAGGTGACTTGGTTTTGGATAACCGCGCACGTATTGAGTAGTGCACAGCAAAGAGTATCTTCGAAATTAGCGACTCAACGAGACGGGCCATACGTTATCATCAAACGCTTAAGCCCACCAGCTATGAGGTGGCATCACCAGACAACCCTGAGGTGCCTCTCGGAAAATACCACTCTCTCCGCTCTTGCGACCTACTATGGTCCAGAAGCTAAGATTCCCGAGCCAATGGTCCCCATACGACGAAGGGGCCGGCCTAGGAAAAATCCCCCAGTTGAAGAAAGATGAGGATTCCCGCAGCGAGACGTTCTTTGAATCC
>JAGVSP010001069.1:0-30000 GCA_022494985.1 Micrasema minimum
AAATATGCGAAATGTGAAAATAAACAAACACGTACTAGATAGGTACTAACATTTCATAAATAAATCAAATTAATTTGATTAAACTATTGACAAAAAATCTACAAAGAATAGGAGATTAGTAGATAGAATAAGAGTAGTCAACCTCGTACATTTGTTAAGATACACAATTATACTTTTTTACTTTCAATTTTGACATCTGACACAAATCTTTAATTTCTTATTAAATTTTATATCTGATGTCTAATATTGATTAGGAAACCCATCCTGCAATTAATTTAATCTCTGTGTTGCCACTACAAAGGGGGGCGTTCCTACCAGTGAGAGTATTTTTACACTGGCTATATTACGGCATATTGCAACACTGTCTATAGTGTCTATGTACAATGTACAGCCACGGTACGGCCAAGTATGTAGTATACTTGGCGTATTTCAGGTGTGAAGGTGCGGATGGCCTTGTAAGAGGAATTTTATCGATTGTTATTGAAATCATCGATGTAATAAGATTTAACGAAGGCAATCGTGAAGTGATCTTTGAATTATGAAAGAGGATTTTATATTATATTATTTTATATATACTTGCAATTTTATGAAGAAATATTTAAAAAATTTACTCTGCATAGGTGATTACAGAATACAGATTTACCTTATACTTGGAGTAACAAAACTAGTAGTACAACTTGAAAACTGGTGAATCTACATCATATTTTGAGTCAAATGTGTAACGTGACTTTTGAATCTGAACTTTAAAAATAAAAATTCTTCTCATAAAAGCTATCATAATTTTTTTATTTTTTTTTGTGTTTTTTAAAAAGATAGAATTAATTTGATTAAATGAATAAATAAGATTTGAAAACAATTTGCTAAAATTTCTCGAAAAAAATTTACTTCTTACTAAATTTTCTCAAAAACTATGGGTCAAATCATAAAGTTTTACCCTACACAATCGACTCCAAAATATGATGTAGATTCACTGATTTCCCGCTTATACATCAAGTTTTGTTACACGGTGTATAACATTGGACATGGCAAATTTTTTTTGCGGTAAAGAAAGACATGTATTTAGTATCATGTATTAAGTCAATTTAATACTATCCATAAAGAAAACAAAATTCAAAAACGCGTTTTAGTAAGAATTTTAGTCAATCTGCCATACTTTCGTCTCCAAATACGATATAGATTCACTGGTTTCCCGCTTGTACATCGAGTTTTGTTACACCCTGTATAATAGCGGCAGAGATTCTTCATGTCAAAATAATTATTTAAGTAAATTAGAAAACATGCGATTAAAAACAAAAAAAAGGTAAATTCCGAAACCTTAATTTTATGTACATATAAAAAACTAGCACAAGAAATTTTCTAGTAATTGGTATTGTCTATTACATTTAATCGTTTCGTGGTACGCTTTATTATTAGTATAAGATCCTTGAAAAACACCAAAATCTCAGTTGATGTCAACACAGGTTTCCCAATCATAATATTACTTCCTACTTTTACAAATATACATTCAAAAATGATAATAATCTATAAATAATGTGATTTTTTTACATAATATTTCGTTTCTAATTGTTCAAAAAACTCACATCGAAACATCTATTACGTACATCCATCCTCTCATCGCGATGGAATTTCAATGACTAGGAAATAATAATTATGTACCCATAATAATTCAACTTAGGAAAATGTCGTACGAAATACATTTCCTGCGATTGATTAAGTTCTCGTCAGTTTTTAGATTAAGTATAAATAAATATGGAGCATCCATTGTATCAAGGCAATAAATTAGTTGAGAAAAAGTGCACTCGCTGCAGTAAAATGCAAATTACGGTTGCATAATAACAAGTCGATTAATTGTGGCGTGATGTAATATAATGATTTGAGTGCTTGAACTAAAACAATGGGAATCAAGTCACACGCAAAGAAAATTGTCATTTTTTCTATACTTTACATTTTTACCTACTTACTAGAAACTAGAGCATCCGATTCGTTTGAAATATTCAGGATTCTAGAGAAAAATATAAAGTGCACCTATATTGAATTTAATAAGTTTCTACTCGCTTTTAAAAATACGTATAGCACCGCACTGTTACAAAGATTGCAGTCATTGATTTATTAATACACTTAGATTTGAACTGAACCCAAAAAATGAATGACACTTCTCCGAAACTCCGCCAAAACCTCCAACTCCGCCAGACGCGTATTTATTCAGTATTTCTTTAATCGCCCGCACCGGCCGAGTCGGACGTTCAGAAAACATTCCGAAATGCCTTCCTGTGTAGTGAACCGTGTAAAAACCGTACGGATAAAATTAACAAAAAAGATTATTTATATTTGTTTACATGGCCTAAAATTGTTTATTTATATTTGTTTACATAGTCTAAAATAATTATTATTCAAAGAAAGTTTTCTTCTTAAATAATAGCCAACAGCCCGTCCACAAGGAAAAAAAAGTCATTTTAGATGCATGGTAAAATTCATGAACGCTCCTCGTAAAGAACGGGTTAGTATTGTATACTGTTACTGTAACCCTATATATAGCCCATACCTTTTGAGATGTGAGGGCGGATGCTTGCCGGCAGACGAAGGGCTCTGATAGGTCGACTTGTGTAAGTGTATTGAGGTGCGTAATCTTCGTGTCATTACTTTTTCTAAATAATTTACTCTGCAAGGCAGATCTAAGTGTATTATAAATCAATGCGTACACTGCTTTTTAATAGTCATTATTAACTATTTACTGTAAACTATACCTAATATAATTGCCTTATTTATTTACAGCAGGTAGGTACATGGGTAAATAAACCTATATAAAAGTGTCGTAACTGTGTAACATGTTACATAATTATTATTCAGTAAAAAATATAAATAATGTCAAATTGTGCACAAAATGGGAGGTTTTATTTTTATGCTTTATTCTATGTGTTTGCTACAATTAAGTTTCAGTGGGTTTTATCTGCGCCTGTTAAACTCTGTCATACTAATTATTTCACTAATTATTTATTATTCATGATTGTATTAATGGTGATGTCTCCAGCACTCCTTAAATCAGTATTGATTTATGGCATAATTCCCTGCCAGGAGCGCCAATACAACACACCAATTATTATAATAGAAAAGCAGGTGATTCAATTCCGATTTTAACGTACCTAGCAAGTTGGGACATGGAAATATGATGGCAAACATATATAATATAATGATAATTGACACCGCTTTTGCCAAACACAGACGTATTATTTATTCTTATATTTATGTAACCTTGCTAAAATATTTAAGTTATAAATATAATATGTACCATTGTCATTAAAATTCCCTTATCAAGGGAATCAAAGGATCGGGTGTTTAATCGATCAAAACTTGGATTAATCGCAGGAATTATTAATGGTGCCTTAAAGTCGGTCGTATCTAATAAGTGCTTATCAAAAGAGGCTAAATTGGCAGTTCATAATGGAGTTCTGGTACCAACCCTTATGTATGGTAGTGAAGCGTGGTGTTGGAAAAAGAAGGATGAAAGTAGATTGAATGCAGTTGAAATGCGATCTCTCAGGCGAATGTGTGGTAAGACAATGTATGATAGGTGTACAAATGTCGAAATTAGAGCAGAGTGCAAGGCTGAGATAAGAATTATCGACAAAATTAAGAAAGGTCTTTTACGATGGTTCGGTCATGTAGATGCGAGCGAATGGATGATGAAAGAACGGCTAAAAAAATATATGATGTGACTGTGCCTGGATGTAGAAGTCGAGGAAGGCCGAGAAAGACATGGCATGATCAAGTAAAACAAGTGCTTGAAAGTGGGCATGTAAGAAGTCGGAATAATCGACGTGCGTGCATAAGAAGATGTATGAATGTGGAGGAAGCAAGAGAAGTGTGCCAGGACAGAGTGGTGTGGCGTTCTATCCTCTCTGCCTACCCCTTCGGGGAAATGGCGTGATGGTTAGTTAGTTAGTTAATTATATTGTATTAACTTGTCATAATGATTGTTAAACGATACGTAATGAATGTAATGTTAATTTTGTGTAGGCAACAGTACAATCAGATTGGCATTTCAAAACTATAGTAAACACAACTTAGTGAAATGTCAAGTAATGTAAAATGTAATGAGCAACACAAAGGCTAGAAATTCTATTACAATAACAGACATTTATCCATCAGAAAAACATTAAATAACCCAAAACATTTATTTATTTAAGGATGATTTATAAAGCGCTATTTTCGCGAGAAATCGCCTCAAGAGCGCTGTACAATAAAGAGGCTAGACCACAACACGTTCTGCAGCTACCAAGCGCATGAACGGTTGGGGTTCTATGTGCTATTCTAGTCTCCTACAGTTACAGACTTACATAATAAAAGATAATATTTTGAAGTGAATTAATTTACATAGATTAATATTGAAACTAGTAAATTATATAGGTAATACTACAAAGGTATAGGTGATAGTTACAAGTTGAAGCAGAATTAAAAGTTGAAATTAGTTTTAAAAAAGGCACTTGGACCTGAAGTTTAACTGTGTGGGAGTCTAGACCACACATATATGTTAGATGCTAAAAAAATATATTTACTCACTTCCAATTTCGTTCATTTAATTGAAATGCTCAAAATTTTACACACTCCGATATAAAACAGGATAATCGGGGCATAGACATGCGACCATCTCTTGAAAATCCATCTCCATCGCATGTAAAAGTTGTTGTATTTTGTTTTATATAAAATAATGATTTCAAAAAAATAATTTAATATTTTCCAACAGTAACTTGTTAGTAAAAAAAAATAAATATCGTTCTATTTTGGTATAAATAAGAATCAATAATGTGGGTGCGTTGGGCAAGGAAAATATTATACATAACACACAGTTCACGAGGTGATAATCCAATCTTAAAATAACTCTGATTTCGTAAACTTAAATGCATTCGGTGCACTGAGTGGGCTATGTTAATTGTTTCTCCACTGTCCTTTATGCATTTAAATGCAGATACATTACGTAATCTAGAAATATGCAAGTGCAATTAATGTATACCCGATGAGCATAAAAATCTTTGGATATGGTTTAAATGTGCAATTGTTATTACTACATAGAACCACTTCGCTGGGCACCATGTCGCAGGTAAAGGGGACAATAGACCGCTTGGATTTTGTGGAGAGGAACGTAGCATTCTTTAAGCATCAGAAGAACTGGAGATAGAGAGCTGGTTTGGTTACAGAAGTTAGTGGAAGCGTTTTCAGACAAGCAAGATAGTAATGTCTGCATCTGAGGTCAGCTTTAAAAGTCTTGATGTTTTCAAATTCAAAGCAAAATAAAAGAAGAAAAAACAGTTTTGCGGCCACAACTTGGTCACCGCGCTATAAGTATACAGCAAAACACGATTTTTTTCTGGCCTAGGTACTTCCTCATAGACCGAGTAGTCTCGGTAGACCGTTCTTTAAAATACTATTTTTTTAAAACTTTTTTTTTGCTTGTTTTTCTTACCTAATTTTAAAATGGTAGTACAACCCGAAAACTGGTGAATCTACATCGTATTTGGAGACGATTGTTAAAAATGTCTTTTTAATCTGAGCTTTTGAAAAATTTTTTTTTTTCTTTTCACAAAATTTTCATAAAGTATGGCAGATTAAATAAAATTACTCAAATTCTTATTAAAACGCGTTTTTAAATTTTGTTTTCTTTGTGGATAGTATTAATTACTTCGTACTCAATTTTTTCTCGAAAACTGAGGGTCAAATCAAGAAATTTTATTCAACAAAATCGACTCTAAATATGATGTAGATTCACTGGTTTCCCGCTTGTACATCGAGTTTTGTTACACCTGTATACAATCGAGTATCAACAATAACAAAATAACAGCTCTATAAAAAGATCCATCATGTATAAAAAAACACAATTTGATTTATTTAAATACTTCTGATCTTGATGTACTAAATTCGATCTCCGATCCGTTAAAACTGGATTATAGAGGTCATTATTGCGAATCAAGATATAAAAAACCCTAGAATTTTTTTCAGACAATTCTTAATCAGAATTTTAGACACTGTCTAAAATATTCAGAAACTAGTTTATGGATAGTTTATATGATTGTTTTTTATAGGAGAATCGTGCCTTGTTTTGGAGGTGTGGTTGAACAATGAGTCACTATTTTACATTCGCTTCCGCATTTTTCAATCCATCCCCAATCCAATCAAATTCATTAGATTCAAAATGCTTAGCATCAGAAATAAATGTCGTAGTGTGCAGAACTGTTAAAAAATATACTGTACTCAAACACGGTACATTGTGTAAAATATATAGTTAGACATATGTATATAATGTATGCGAGTGAATTACTCAATCAAAATTTCAACACACGGCATCTCTATAAATTTATTTCCTTTTTATTAGTCCAAGCCCACTCTAACTGACTGAAAACTGTACAGTTTCTTGTTCAGATAACTGTACAGTCTGGTACACAAAGACGTGCTAATTGTAATATTTTTTAGCGCGATCGTAAGTTATTATCGTATTTTTGCACTCATGAAAATTAGGAAATTGTTTACATGGATAATCATTTAAATGCGCTAACCACTTAGTATATTGTTTTTACGTTTTTGAAAAGCATACAATTTACCAATATCTACTTAAACGTTGAAACGCCGGCTGCACATCGAAAAGCATGACGTCGAGTCAGCTTCAAATACCTGGAACAAGCGTACATAACAGAAAACGGCAGAGTTCAGAAAGAACTGGGAGTGCGGCTTGGAGTAGCGGGCGCCGCATTCAACAATTGAAAGCTGTCTGAAAATTGGATCAAAATTTAATCGGTTAATACTCAAATTCCGATATTTGTAACTCCTGCATCACACCTGTTTCTCCTCTATGGACTGCGAATCGACAACCTAACCAGAGCCCAAGATAGCAGACTTCTGAGTTTTGAGCACAATAGGTGTCTTAGAAGAATTTTAGGTGTGTGGTGGTTTGAATTTGTAAGGAACACAGAGGTGCGGCAACAGACACAGCAACCCTTGGTAATTTCTCCTCTGTCATCCGGCGAAGGCGTTTCGGCTGGCTAAGCCATATACTACGTATGCCTCCCGAGAGCCTTAACCATGCTTGCCTATTTTACAAGGCTCTCGGCGTTCTGGTCGTCCACTGTTGACAATTCGTCGGCAGTTTGCGTCAGAGCTGCGGGACGTGGACTTGACTTGGGAGGATGCACGGGAGCTGGCGGCCGATCGCTTGGCCTGGAGGCAGTTTGTGGATTCCATATGCTTCACACATGGGGAGCGGATATGGTAGGATGATGATGACTTAAATGTTTATATAAAAATATTTCGACTGTCACCTTGCTGGCGCGATAAAGACTGACGATCTTAACTAACTAATTAGCGACATCACAGAGAGTATAGAACGCCACACCACTCTGTGCTGGCACACTTCTCTTGCTTCCTCCATACATCTGTTCATGCACGCACGCCGATTATTTCGACTTCTTACATGCCCACTTCCAAGCACTTGTTTTACTTGATCATGCCATGTCTTTCTCGGCCTTCCTCAATTTCTACGTCCAGGCACAGTCGCATCATATATTTTTTTAGCCATTCCCTTTCATCATCCATTCGCTCTACATGACCGAACCGCATTAGTTCTCTCAGCACGATAGTAAATCTTATGTGAGTTATTACGCTTGACTACAGTAATGAAGTTTCCTATTCGATTACCTGTCTCCGTTTTCTGTTTACACGTAGCTATGCCTGAAATAAGCCCATATAGAGACGTCACGATGCAGTTTCTGCAATCGAATGCAATGCGAAGGAATTCAATTTGAATGCTTTCAAAAACGAATTAATGCATTTCTCGGCTTTCGAGTCTCCGGATTTAAGGCAAGAGAGATACTTGCATAATTTCTGTCAATCAATGACAAGAGAACAGGTCTTAATAATTGACATTGGACAGATTTCTAGGAAAATCACAAATATTTTGTTGTTTTAGAAATAAAAAACACAGGCCGGTATGCCTGCAAAAATAAAGCTATGTAATTATTAAAATTTGGTATGCAAAAATATTGTTTTGAAAATTCTAAATTTGTGAAATCAAACTTATGTATAATACTACAATGCCCTGACTCGACACGGACTATCTAGTGAGTCGGGGCCAGATCACTGGCATGGGTCTCTACTGATTGAGTCGCCATCCCATTATTATGATTATTAAATGTGTGAAATGTAATAAATAAATTTCTGGATGATTTAGAAAGCGCTATTTTTGCGAGAAATCGCCTCAAGAGCGCTGTAAAATAAACAGGTTCGATCACAGCACGTCTTGCAGTTACAAAGCGCATGGACGGTGGTGATTTTTTCCTAGCCTCCTACAGTTTAAACCGGTTTTAAACACATGATATAAAAAAATAAAATTATAGCCAATACATACATACATTATAATGATGGATTATGTGTAAATGGATAATAACTTTGTAGGGAGAAAGATCCTTGTCTTGCAGCTACTGAGAGCATGGACGATAGATTCTACCCCCCTACCCAGACGAGGTCAATATGAAATATTATTAAAATGTTTCATATGGCGTAAGACTGATCATCTTGATTTGATGTAACAAATAATCGATATGCACCGCACTTAATGTACCAATGCAGTGCCGTATGCACCATTACGAGCGAAAACGGGTAGTGCTAGAAAGTAAAAACAAAAATTTGGATTTTAAAAAAAAATAAGTACTGCTGAATTTCCCAGAAATCCCTTGTTACAATGTGGAAGCGCCTATCCGATAATGCCACAGCGATGAAATACTTGAATGTCAGTGGGTGAGTGAAACACCGCACCTGATTGCAAACCTATTGCACAGTTTTAAAGTTCAGTTCCTAACCCGGCCCCTTGCAATACTAAAGGCTTACTTATACTCTAGTTAGTATACTAGGTTACTGTGTTACGTCATCATAAAGGAAGAATTGCAAATTGGAAGTTTGAGTAGAAAATACTATTATACTACATTCCCTTATTCGCAACTAATGGTGCATAGACACACCAAGTACAGTGTATCTTGATCTTTTTTTTTTTTATTATCTGAAGGCGTCAGTCTTACGCTTCAGTAATACCAGTCCCAAGGTATCACTCATGAAATATTAATATGAAAAATCACATGTAAATGAATATTTTATTCGCTACCACTATGCTACGAGGCTACGTAGAAAATACAAATATTAAATTCTAATTTCGGGCATATTCGTTTTGGTTATCAATTTTTTAGCTCCCGTTCTGTGCAAACAGATCTCACGAGCTGCCCTCAAGTTAATAGGATTAAAAACCTATTCTTGCATCAGTAGTCTTCAAGCTAAGAGTTTACTAGAAAAATAAATTAGTTTACTAGGCTACGAAAATGTTTTGGCCTCTACAGGGTGTAACAAAACTCGTAGTACCCGAAAACTTGTGAATCTACATCGTATTTGGAGACGATTGTATAATATGACTTTTTAATCTGAGCTTAAAAAAAAAAAAAAATTCTCACAAAAGTTTTCATAAGTATTGCAGATTTAGTAAAGTTCTCAAATTCTTGTTGAAACGCGTTTTTTAATTTTGTTTTTCTCTATGGATATTATTAATTTGACTGAATACATGATATTTGATAACAATTTGTAAAAAAAATCAGCTTCGTACTCAATTTTCTTCTTTCAAAAAATTTTATTCCACAAAACCGACACCAAATATGATGTAGATTCACTGGTTTCCCGCTTGTACATCGAGTTTTGTTACACCCTGTTCTTATAGAGCAGTACCAAGTTTTTCACACAAGTGGCCCATACAGAATAAGATTTCAAAGAAAGATAATAAAATAATAATCGGTTCTTCCTACAGTTAGATAAAAATTGTTCTTCAATAATTACATATAATTATCTTGATAAATTTTAAAAACGCTGAAAAATAGGACTTTTCGTTTTATTTTAAATATTTATCTAACAGTATTAAATAAAAACACTTTAACATCCTATTTGTATACTTTCACTAATGCCCGCTGTATACGGGACAGTTTCTTGTTCAGAAAACTACACAGTTTCTTGTTCAGAAAACTGTGCAGTCTGTCAAACTTCTGTCAAAAGACACGCTAAATATGTGTATTTTTGAAACGCGATTGTAAGTTATTATCGTATGTTTGCTCTCAGGAAATTGTATATTTAGGTAATAATGTAAATATGTTATTGGTTTTTTACGTATTTAAAAGCATACGATAAACCAATGTCTTCTTAAACGTTTACATAAAAAAAACATTAACTGTCATGTCAGCTTAAATCTGACATAAGCACGCAGTTTTTTAAACAGTTTTCGTTGTATATACGGGACCGTTTTCAGACTGCATAGAAAACTGCGCAGAAAACTGTCCCGTATATAGCGGGCTTAACAAAAGAAAAATATTTGAATAACATTATTGTAGTATGTAGTGGAACAGTAAGTATTAAACATAATGATAAATATTTTTTCCATACAGTGTAGCTTCATTATGTATTCCAAAGAAAAGCTGTTTTCTTTAAAGTTGCGTTTTTTGTAATTTGTCTCTGTAACTAACCATCACGCCATTTCCCCGTAGGAATAGGCAGAGAGGATAGAACGCCATACCTGTCTGTCCTGACATACTTCCTTTGCTTCCTCTACAATCATACATCTTCTCATGCACATACGCCGATTATTCCGACTTTTCACATGTCCACTTTCAAGTTCATGCCATGTCTTTTTCGGCCTTTCTCGGCTTCTACATCCAGGCACACTTGCATTTAAACTTCTTTTTAGCCGTTCTTTCATCACTCATTCGCTCCACATGACCAAGCCATCGTAAAAGCCCTTTCTTAATTTTGTCGATAATGCTTATCTCTCTGCCTTGCACTCTGCTCTAATTTCGACATTTGCACACCTATCATACATAGGCTTACCACACATTCGCCTGAGAGATCGCATTTCAACAGCATTTAGTCTACTTTCATCCTTCTTTTTCCAACACCACGCTTCACTACCATCAATAAGGGTTGGTACCAGAGCTCCGTTGTGTAATGCCAATTTTGCTTCTTTCGATAAGTTCTTATTTGCCACTATTATATAGTTTAATTTATTTACACACACACTTTATTATATTTAATTCCTCCGCCCCTCCCGCTACCTCGGCCCCGTCCCGCCTTCCTCATTACGCGCCAGTAGCGATTTGTTCCCCGCCCGCATACCGCCGCCAAAACTATCTCACCGCATACCGCCGCGCAAACTACCGCGCAAACTATCGGCAATTTTTCTTAAAAAACAATTATTGACCACTATCCAAAAAGTGCATCAGTGTTCCCGTTGTTGTACGCCCGCTGGAAGCAGAGCAACCACCTAGCAAAGGTAGGACATTTCACTATCTGGACGCGAATCCTCGAACCTCACCTGGTACCTAAGCCAACCTCAAATCCTCCAGGCACCATTAACTCTGTTTCCGGCATTAACCCTTCTTTCGATGTCCTTATCCACATATATGGATATGGTTGGAGAATTTCATAAAATATATATATTCATCTGTAAGCATAAAGTTTGGAGACTGCTGCTTTAGTGTGATTATTTCTTTAGTGATTTACACGCAGGTATTACGTAATAATAATTTATTCGTACCCCTTAAACAATACGGGTACGGCATTATGTATATGGAGCAGAGATCCCGCTTCGCCAATAATTTGCATACCACATGGTAGATATGAATAATCAATCATAAGGTTCATCGATACCTCGTATTTTAATGAGACAGGTAATGAATACATTAACGGTTCGTGTCACACGTACTTAGCGACTAGCGCGTTGGGCTACCATACATAGAGACGCGGGTTCGATAGCGAAATATTTATTCCAATCTGATTTTTCGAATAATATTTTATATGTGATCACTTGGACTGGCGCTGAAGCGTAAGACTGATTATCTTGCATTCATGTAACATGTGTATTGTGTATATGTGTAAGGATTTATATGTCTACGAAAAAAAAATTGGTGTGAATTATTGAAGTCTAATTTTTTTTTGTTGATGTGTATTAAAAAAATTGTAAATGTATATGAATTTTCATAACAATTTATTTACTGTCTATGCCCTTTTGAATAAAATTCTCACCATTTTGATTTGAGAATAAGACTTTGCCTTTTATCTCAATAGATCTACACTTTCGCAGATATATGCGTCATGAGTCAAATGCCTTGACCTCCGAATAATGAATTTATAAATTTTTCAAGCACATGATTGACTAATAACTGTTATAATAAACTGTTAAAACAACTAACTACAAGTAAATGAAACTGCATTATCGATTACTCAATCTTCGGTTTATTTATTTTAATTCTATTAGCTAAGCGGATAGGTTAAATATGTGAACTAGACCAATAAATCTCTGCCTATCCCTACTGAACCCATTAAACAGTGTTATTCAGGCAGTTAGTGCAGGTTAATGATAGAAATACTTGTTAATTAATACAAATAGTTATAATCACTCCGAGTCTCTTTGTTCTATCTCCGGTTTAATGTCAAAGGTAGTATAAAGTAATTAGCTGTCAAATGACTTGACGCATTCTTGAACCTTGATACATGATTTCGAATTTAGCGTTTATTTTTAAATCCAAAATGGCTGACGTACCTTTTTTTCATAAAATGATGATGGGTATCGTTTTTAAAGGTAACGAGCGTTCTGATTTAGGGAGTATGAGCGTAAGATCAAACACAACAGGGACGACAGACAATAAAAATGCTAATAGTAATTTTGAAATTTATTTTTATTTTTCACATGTATAAAAATTCATCGAAAATGCAATCTTTAAAACATGCCATAAAAACAAAATAAGAACCAATAAGGCTTTAATGTTTTAAAAGCTTAATTTTAGAATCATTAAATTATCAATGAATTCTCATAATATGTGGGTTAGGTAAATCTAATTCTCTGAACTATGCATATTTCTTGACACCCTAAAAGCTTAATATTCCTATGTAATACGTGTAGTGTAACAATACCATAAAACCGCGATAAGGCAGATTTAGAGTTTTACATATCGGGTTTTCGTACACATTTTTAGTTCGTTTATCGTCTGTACTCAGTATTCCGAGGTATAAAAATCTAACATTATGATTTACTAACTTACGGTACCTACTTAATAAATTTTAGAATTTTAATATTGTTTTCATATGTAAGATCGCGAAATTCATATACCTAAGTGAAAATTATAAAATGGTTATATCGGAATCGAAAGGAATTTAGGGCGTGTATAGAGTCGATATTAATATGAAAAAAATATAGAATCGTAGTCTGGAGATGGAATTTTTAAAAGCAATTTTTCCTTATTTTCCTTGTTCCGTATTCCTTGTTTGAACTTCATACAATAAAATAAGGATAAGGAACGATAACAATGAAAACACTTTTATGTCATTTATTATAGTAAAGCAGAATAGGATATTGTCACCATAGACCTATTAAGTTCACATTAGACAAGCTATTTCAAAGAGAGCTTTAAAATTTTGATGTTTCATTTATATTTCGTAATGAAAAAAAGACAACTATATCTATTTTGTACTATCAAATACATTTAAATCATTCTGTTTCTCTCTGACAAGTTAAGATTGAGTTCATGGTCTCAATCTTCCCTGGACTATAGGACATGACAAGGAACGGAATAAAATCTCCTATCTGTGTAAAATAAACATCATTGATTGGAAGATTATGGAAATCTACTACAAGTCCTTTGTATGAGAGTTCCAAGTTTGCGAAAATAGCTACAGATTAAAAATGAGAGAACCTACATCCTATATTTGCATATGCTACTCAGATTCGATAAGGCGATACTTTATGACGTAGTTATATTCATTTGACTAAATGCATTGCTTTAATGAAAAGTCGTTTAAAATCATGACGGGAGGGAGATATACCCGTTTTACAAGAAGTCTAGAAAGGGAAATGCACTTTACATTAATTTACTCGATGATACTAAAACGACACAATTAGCGATACAGCTGATTATACGTTTCCCGTAAGGCGTAAGTTTCAATAATCGTAACAAGTTTACCAACCCTCAGATAAGTTTGAAATTAAATATATGTACGTATAGGTATACCTACTGTTTTTATGCTAGGCTAAACAGCTGGCACATATTCAAAACTTACGTAAACAGCAAGCCATACTTCATTGAAATTGGATTTCATCATCATCATCATTACCATATCCGCTTCCCTATGTGGAGGCATATGGCATCACAAGCTGCCTCCAGGCCAAGCGATCGGCCGCCAGCTCCCGTGCATTCTCCCAATCAAGTCAAGTCCACGTCCCGCAGCTCTGACGCTAAGCTGCCGACGAAATTGTCAACAGTGGACGACCCAGGACGCCGAGGACTGATGCCTGGTTAAAATAGGCAAGCGTGGCATACGTCCATAGTACCTATATGAGCCTAGCCAGCCGAAAACGCCTTCGCCGGATGACAGTAGATACCAGGGTTGCTGTGTCGATCGCCTCACCTCTGTTTTTCCTTTAACAAGTCAACCACCGCACACCTAAAATTCTTCTCTAAGACAACTTATTCTCATAAAACTCAGAAGTCTGCTATCTTGGGCCCTGGTTAGGTGCCACGATTCGCAGCCATAGAGGAGAAGAAGAACAGTGTGATGCAGGAGTTATAAAGGCGGAATTTTGTTTTACCGACAGTAAACATCCGATCGTCCAGACAGCTTTCATACCGTTGAATACGGCACCCGCTACTCCAAGCCGCACTCCCAGTTCTGGACTTCCCGCACTTCCACTCCCAATTTAGTTTTGGGATATTTTAAACAATAATTAATTTAACATGATGCATTAAGCCATTTATTTTTATGGATACAAAATACATTAATTTTTTTATACTAGCCTAGGATGCATTCAAATCCCAATCACTGAAAACTCCAGCTTTAGAAAACAAATATGGATTATTCATCATTATTAATTTATCATTTACGTGTTGAACAAATACATTTTTTTTAAATGTAGGTATAGAATAACTTATAATGTGTCTACCGGTTTCGAGACGGAACCAACAAAACTACTATAACCATAGCCAATTCACAAAAACATATTTATTCAAATACAGAAAATAAAATAAAAAGTTGCATTTAACAAATCGCCAAGTTCGAAAATGGACAAAGTCTTCGCAAAAGCTAAGTGATTACTTGATAAGCTTTTCAATTGATAATAAATTACACAGGTATAGTTCTTACAATCGATTATAATCGTAATGTTAAATAGCATTAAACTTACGCTTAAACCCGATTTCCTTTTGATTAATATAACTTCATAATTTAATATCTCTTAAGACTGTCGACGTGAAAACGTTGGAAAACGCAAAGATCGATATCTGCATAATGTGTTGGTGGCTCATTGGTGGAGTGATATACTCGTGCCCCGAGGGTGGGGGGTTCGGTATTCGAGACCTGTTAACGGCAAATCGTAGGCAGATTATGCGTAGTTAGTAGCGAGGAAAACAGACTATAGTTAAGAGGTATTAGTAATCTAAATAGAAAAGGAAAGGAAGTAAAACAGCTAAATACACAGGAAATAAGGAATTTAATTAATGTACCTACATTTCTACATATGAGTATGTTAATATAATTTTATATAATGTGTATGCTAGTTTAAATATTCAGATTTTCCAACATATACACCACACTCCACATTACATACCACAACACAACATAACACATGACATTAAAATAACCAACCATGTGTTGCTCACTTCACGTCTTCAGACATTTGTCTTGTACATCTATGTTGTTGTCCACGTAATTGGTGTAATATGTTGTATATGTTATATCTCTAATTGAAATTATTCTTTGTTCATTGTTACCAAACATAGCACTGTGTGCACAACATTAAAATATAAATTTAAAAAAAAAAATAAAAAATATGTTCAAAGCTTAGGGCACATTCGTAACTAATTACTTCGTCCAAATCACTAAACTACGGATATATTTTCATTTATATGTATTTTTACAAAGCACGAGAATTTTATAAAAATAGCTGAGGCCTAGGAGACCTTTTCTATTATTTGCTATGAGCAGTTTTGACGTCCTTGCAACCTTTGAACAAGAATTCACTTGAAGCAGCGTTTCCATACAAATTTTCTAAAAATATACGCTTACTAGGGTTAATTTCATAACAACACTTATTGTCGTATTCCACCGTTCTAAAGACTCCGGCACTTAGTCCAATACGCGAAACGTGTGACGTAGGTGTCTAGTGATGACGTAGATGCCTATTGATGACGTAGTGAGTGACGTAGTGGGTAACTAGACACCTCAGACACGGTAGTATTTTTCAAGTGTGAAAAGCTTGCAACAATACAGACAAGCATTTCAAAGATACTTCATTTTATTCATTAAAAGAGAGATATTATAAAAAATATTTTACAGAAACTGCAGGATTTGGACCTGGGGAAGCCTTAAAGGGGACGGCAATCGATTCATCAGCTGGGAAGTCATTTTCTGGAATCACTATTATCAGTTGATTAAGAAGTTGCAATTTAAAAAAATATATATATTAAAATGTCCTAATGCTTCCATTATTGTTTTATAACAAGAGAAACACAAAACTGGATCTACTAATGTATTCCTCTATCTTAAATTTTCAAAAGATTAATGGTGGTTCATTGCTGAAATATAACGAGAATTTCTAAATCAGATATGGTCAATTAGTATGGTATATGAAGTCCTCTGGGTAATTGAAATATTGTCGAAATTGTAATATATAATGTCGACATTTGACACAAAAATATAAAATTTGACATTGACGAAAATTAAAAATTTAGACGCCTCCTACGTATAATATACAGTAACCCACAAAATGCGATTTTACAGGGAGAGGCATTTTGAAAATATTTTTCGTCCGTATGCATTGGTTGTAGAGACGACAAAATACGCCCCCAAAAAAAGCCCTTAGTTATTGGCAAAATATTTTTTTTGTTTTTGGTAGAATTAAAGATATAGTTAAATATCAGACGAAATCACCACAAAAACTCAAAATCGACGATTTGTGGGTTACGGATTATTATACGTATGAGGGCGTCGAATAATAATTATTCCTTTCTTGGGTAATTACAGATCTACTACTACTACTACTGCTTTCCCTTATCCGCAACAATGGTGCATACAGCTTTATTTTCTTTTATTCTATTTTTATTTTTATTTTGTTTTATTTTATATTATATTTTATTATATTTTATGTATTGTATCAAAGATGTGCTAAATACAAAGGATTTTCAATTATATATCTATTTTAATTTTAATTATTATTATGTTATATTATATTTTTAACGAAAATAATGTATTGTTATCAAAGAACACGCTAAATTCTAGGATATATGTTATTGCCACATTAAATATGTATTATTATTGAATTGTATAATATGAAAACTCGTAGTAACCATTACTACTACTTAAAAATATAGTATGTGATATTTTTATATTCACATTTATGTGATCTATTTAATGTTTTTATAAAATTTATGCACTCGATAGGGCATTTACTACTACTAAATCTAGATGTCGATATTTTTAATATCACAACATTTTTATATATACGTGGTTTAAAATTTAGCCTAGGGCAAAGATACCTAATGTTAGATGTGACCAAATTTAAACATTCTAGTAAAAGTCCTTTGATTTCGGTACAACTTACAATACCAAAAAGAAAAATCCTTAATCATTTGTAACTGTAGACGTTGCTAAAAAACACAGAGCTTTCGAAACGAAAAGCAATCTCTTCAACACCCACGTCACGGCATTAATGGCCATAACGTATAGTAAATAGAAAAATACATGTATCTAGTGTTATTTACAACAATAGATAATATTACTGGACTGTAATATTTAACCCACTGGCAATAACTAAAGTGGCAATAAAATTACTATTATTATTGTATGACTATTATTACTATTTCAGCCTTCAAAAGCTATAAAGGTCATTTTTTGCGTCCTTTTATACGAACACGATCGCCACGATAAAATGTCGATAGGATAATAGCAGCATATAGCCTAAATTTGGTTATTGCGTACAGGTCCGTTGCCGACGATAAAGTCGTTTTAAACGATTAAGTGCTCTTAATTAGGCGATCGTGTTTTCGATTAGTAAGAAATATAATTTTAGATTAATATCTCCCAAATTTGGATAATTTATACAGTAGATCAATTCGACACTTCAAAAAGGATATATATCCATAATATCGGGTGTTTAATTCGTGTTAAGCTTTTTTTATACGTACTTCAAAATAATACATATTATACTTTATTTACATTTATAACCATCTATTTTCTCAATGCTACTTATTTACATTTATTATTTATTATATTATTTCTGGCTATTGAGCCGAACTAACATAATGTACTTACGAGTACTTCGTATATAATATGTACTTCTATATTATGTATATTATATTGTACTTATGTAACAGGTCTGCCAATACCCAGCTTTTTAGCTTGTTTGGCAGTCCTGAACCATAAATTTATTTATTTTATTGTTTTTACGCCCATGGGGCTTTTACATGGACATTTTTAAATTATTACACAGTAGGTAGCCATTCATTACCGCTAGAGATGGCATCCAGACACTGTTCCCTAAAATGCACTAGATTTGTGTTAAAAACATATCAAATTATATATGTATCGTTTTTATATACACACATTAAATAAATAAAGGAAGGAACGATTTTTTACATTAATTTATAAATAATTACGTTTATTTTGGTCCTTACCTAATGAACGAAAGGAGTTTTTGATTGCTCACTTAAAAAATAATAATGATTATGTACAAGTAGTAATACTAGGTACGTCATTATGTAGCAATTGTTTCGTCATACTGATTAGCTTTTGTTTCCCCATTAAGATAATCATTTATAAGGTTAAAATAGTGTCCTTAAGTAAGAGTGACGGCTCTTATTATTAAGAGTTTATGTAAGTATAATATTAAAAACGAAATTAAAAATAAAAACAAAATCTTATAATCTCATCTTAGGAATAATTAGCGTGCGTGCATTTTTTTTTCTTCGTTACGATCTGCGATCGGTCACAAGACCATGAGCAGATGTCATGTAATGCCCGCTTTATATAGGACAGTTTCTTGTTCAGAAAACTACACAGTTTCTTGTTCAGAAAACTGTGCAGTCTGTCAAACTTCTGTCAAAAGACACGCTAAATATGTGTATTTTTGAAACGCGATTGTAAGTTATTATCGTATGTTTGCTCTCAGGAAATTGTATATTTAGCTAATAATGTAAATATGTTATTGGTTTTTTACGTATTTAAAAGCATACAATAAACCAATGTCTTCTTAAACGTTTACATAAAAAAAATTGACTGTCATGTCAGCTTAAATCTGACACTAGCACACAGTTTTTCATGCAGTTTTAGCTTTTATACGAGACCGTTTTCAGACTGCACAGAAAACTGTGTAGTAAACTGCGCCATATAAAGTGGGCTTAAGGAATAATTATTAGCGTGGGTACATTTTTTTTCTTCGCCATGATCCTCGATCGGTCACAAGACCATGAGCAGATGTCATGTAAGTTTAATTTGAAGTAGGAGGAACTGCCCAATGGCAATCTTTCTTCAACTGGGAAGCCGGTAGTCCTCTACCTGTTTAAAAGATTCCAGATATTGAAACGTCCAAGTCAACTGGTGTGGAGTAGGCTGATGTGCTGGCTAGACTATCTATTTGGTTGCTTAGCCGTTCTTCGTAAACCACACTAAATTTTCGCATTTCTTCCTTCACTAGAGATGCATTTGTAGATAGGCATTTGTAGGTAGGCGTGCGTGCATGAGAAAAATGATTAAAAATGCGGAAGAGGCGTGTGCCAGGACAGAGTGGTGCATGTCATGGCATTCTATCCTCTCTGCCCACCCCTTCGGGGATTAGCGTGATGGTTAGTTGGTTAGATTACTTACTTTTACCATGCGGATAAGGGTAAGCAGTAGTTGTAATGAACTATATCATCATCATACCATATCCGCTCCCTATGGAATCCACAAACTGCCTCCAGGCCAAGCGATCGGCCGCCAGCTCCCGTGCATCCTCCCAAGTCAGGTCCACGTCCCGCAGCTCTGACGCAAACTGTCGACGAATTGTCAACAGTGGACGACCAGGGCGCCGAGAACCTGATGCCTTGTAAAATAGGCAGGCGTGGTCAAGGCTCTCGGGAGGCATACGTAGTATATGGCCTAGCCAGCCGAAACGCCTTCGCCGGGTGACAGTAGATACCAAGGGTTGCTGTGTCCGTGACCTCGGCTCTGTGTTCCTTACAAAGTCAAACCACCGCACACCTAAAATTCTTCTAAGACACCTATAATGACACCTAATGAACTATATAAGAGCTACCATTTTTGACCGGAGTTTATATTTAGGCCTCACGCTTCCTTGTGAAACAAAAAACAATGCCAAACCGACTGTTATTATAGTACAGTTTGAAAAAAGTGTCAGTGTGTCAAGAGGTGCGGACAGGTTCGGTTCCCGGCCGGTCCCACCGCGGGCGACCAGTAACCGGTTTCGGAACGACTCCGCTCGGACTATGCCAACTTATTTTGGTGCAGGTCCGACCACAGCCAGTAGCTATGGATTGCAGGTGAAGGTTTGCGTGAGGCGGGATGAGTCATCTTTGTTTTTTTTAGATAAGAGTGATATGGTAAAGTAGATTGTTACGGTTAAAGAAATTGTGATATAATTTTTTGTTTCAGTACAAAATTTTGTGCCAGTGTGAAGAGTTTTAGATTCCAGCGTCGTCATAATTGGACTCTTTCCGATTTTTTCTATTTTTTTTTAATTTTTACGATGTCATATGAATTTTCTAGCGCGGTTTGAAATAGCGCTTTTTCAAATCGCTCGCGAAATCCTCCATTTGGCGCGCATGCGGTGTGACGTCGCATCAATATGAGCGCTCACTTCGTAATGAATTTCCCGCCTTTTATAATGGACGGGTATGACGCCATTAGCCAATAACGGGCGTTAAAAGTCGCTCGTAATTTCGTGTTTTTAAAACATAAATTTATAAATGAAAACAACATTTTTGATCATTGTGTTTTATATCGTTGGAATTGTAAAAATATACTTTAAATATTTATAACGTTTTCAAGGATATTCATGCTGTCGGGAACAACCCTATTATAGAAATATGCAATTTTTCGTATATTAATTTAAATATTCACGTGTAAAATTATATTACTTGCATGCTTCGAACAAAAATTGCAGAGAAGTGAGATTCCATACTTGAAAAATACTACCGTGTCTGAGGTGTCTAGTTACTCACTACGTCACTCACTACGTCATCAATAGGTATCTGCGTCATCACTAGACATCTATGTCACACGTGTCGACTGGAGTCTTTAGAGGGTTGAATTTGATAATAAGAGGTTTTATAAAACTCAGAGGTGAGGCAACGGACACAGCAACCCAGTATCTACTGTCATCTGGCGAAGGCGTTTCGGCTGGCTGGGCCATATATACTACGTATGCCTCCCGAGAGCCTTAACCATGCTTGCCTATTTTACAAGGCATCAGGTTCTCGGCGTCCGGTCGTCCACTGTTGACAATTCGTCGGCAGTTTGCGTCGGAGCTGCGGGACGTGGACCTGACTTGGGAGGATGCTGGCGGCCGATCGCTTGGCCTGGAGACAGTTTGTGGAATCCATATGCTCCACATAGGGAGCGGAAATGGTATAATGAATATGAATTTATGAAACTTACCCTAGGAAGGGAATATTTTTTAGAAATTTGTATGGCAACGCCCCTTCTAGTGAATGGTTGTTCGAAGCTTGCATGTTACCAAATTTCTCAAAAATTTATATTCAACTTAATACACTTATCATAACACTTTTAATAAAGAAAAAAATGCACTTGATGTACAAATGCAGTGCCCTATGCACCATTGGGTGCGTTTAAATGAAAGTACTAGTAGAATCATGTTATTACAAATTAAACTACCGTTACAACAATAATTGGAAACGTAATATATATCTTTTATTACTGCTCAATACAAGATCACTCACAAACTAGGTTACTACTAAATCAATCTCAACACCTTACTATAAATATGAAATCTAACAAGTTGTCTATGTGAAGTATTATAGACAGTCAATATAAATATGTTTGAATGAAGTAAGTTACATTAATTGCACTTCGGGGGATTATGTAAAAATATAAAAAATAAATACCTACTTATAAAACATTATTGACAATAATTATTATCCTTAATTTTTAGTTAAAAAATAATTAGCCAACAAAGCAATTGAATGTAATTTTACGGGAGAACTGGTGATTTTGTACGTAATGGCTTCAAATATTTCAAATCTCCCGAAGTGCGATTTTTTAAGTCTCTTTTTATACACTTATGCCTAAAACTAGGGATTTCTTGTGTACCATAATTTATTGTAATGTGTCCT
The DNA here is from genome assembly GCA_022494985.1 of Micrasema minimum. Classification (NCBI taxonomy): domain Eukaryota; kingdom Metazoa; phylum Arthropoda; class Insecta; order Trichoptera; family Brachycentridae; genus Micrasema; species Micrasema minimum. The sequence continues at coordinate 22,401 of JAGVSP010001069.1, forward strand.
TGGACATAAACACTAATTAGGTACCACCATATGATCATATTTTGTTTAGCGGAAAACAGCAAATTAAAAAATTGATTAAACTTTTGAATATTATGTCTGTAGACCAAAGAATTAAACATAATGTTGCTAATAAAATTAACAAAATTGTTAAAGGGATAATTCCAAGATATTTGCAAAACAAATTAAAAAACAATGACTTTTTTCATAAATATGCAACAAGATGTTCAAAAAATATAAGATTAGAAAAGAAAAGAAAAGCTATGTCACAGAATTGTCTAATGTATAAGGGCATTAAAATGTATGAGGAGATTCCTGATAAAATAAGAAAAGAACAAAATTTAAAGATATTTAGGTTTAAATGCTTAAAAAAAGTGTGAAAAATATTAGTGAGGGTATTATATTATAGCTAAATTGAAAAATGTATAATAGTAGGATAAGAATAGTTAGGAAAAAAAAATAACGAAGTGTGATGTAATAATATCAGTCTGTGTAAATATTATAAAGTAATAAATTGAACCGGGTTGTGGTCTAGTGGTAGATTCGGGGATTCCGGATTAGAATCTCTAGGTTCGAATCCCACTCCAGCACAACTTGTTTCCTGCTTTCTGACACAGTTATTTCCGACTATTTGAAAGCAGCTCGAAAAAGAAATATTTGAGTATATCATAAGAACTCAAATGTTTCTTTTCAGTTAAAAAAAAAAATATATATATATATATACAGGGTGTACAATCCAAATGGGTCAGTATGGAAAAGTCGGAAACTATGAGAGATAGCGAGATCTGTTCTTAGGAACCATGACGTCGATTTTAGATTTAATAATAATTACATTCAAACTTTTTTATTAACTCTCATACATACCGGGAATCGAAACCTGGTCAATTTTTTTGTAACTGCGTTAAGTAAAAAGGACCCAATTTGGCTATGAAATCTTGTGTAAACACAACTGACAGTAAATTAGACTAAAATGCCCACAGTTTTATTAATTTGCAAAGTCGTGAATAATATGAATCGATCATCAATTATCTGAAGAGACCACTTTATGCATATCTTTATCTGCATCGGTATTATGCATTACAAATAGCGTTTATTTAAAATTAGAACGCATTTGTTCAGCGGGCGTACCAATTCGTTTAAAAATTTGAAAATGGAATACTGTTTTTGGAATTAACTTCAATGAAACACGACTTTTCATAACCTCCTCGTGTTGATTTTTGATAACTTTCACATTATTATTGTGTTATGTGTTGTGTACTGTTTATAAAATGCGTTTAACGAATGAAGAACAGTTAGATCTATTGGAAACCATTTTGAACATTTGCTGAAATAAAATAATTATCATATTGGTGGGTTTTTCTTTCAATTATTTAAACAAGATTCCATTAGTGTTGTGCTTCTTGCGACTTGCACAATTTATACACATTGATTTTGACCAGGTTCGATTCCCGGTTTATGTATGAGAGTTAATAAAAAAGTTTAAATGTAAGTATTATTAAATCTAAAATCGACGTCATGGTTCCTAAGAACAGATCTCGCTATCTCTCATAGTTTCCGACTTCACCATACTGACCCATTTGGATTGTACACCCTGTATATAATAATAAAAAAAAATTCAATAAAAAATTTAGAGTTTTTTCTCAGGATTCAACTCCGAAATAACGAAAAATGCTTAGTAAAATAGAAACACTATCATATGAAAACCAATTTACTGAAGTGTCTTTAATATAATATAAAACCTTATAATAGGTATTTACTCCACTATTATTATATCTGTACATTTGTGGCTCTAACCACCTGCACATGCCAGATGAATTTTCGTATTAGATTTTATTATTGTCTTTGCTTTAATGGCCTAACGTTACTCTCATTACAAAGAGTCAATTGGTGAAAAAACGCTTTGTCCATTTGTTTAATAAACCCAATAGCATAACGTAAAATGGATACCGTTAGTATTGGATCTGACATACGAAAAGCGGATCATTCGGTTTAAGATATATCAATAAATTAATTTTAAAAAAGAAGCTTCAACTTTGAAGAAAGGAATATTATGTACTCAAGTATCAATAACAGGTCTTTCTCACCTTTAAGAGCTCCCGCAGACAACAGATTTTCTATCGGCCGATAGTTTAGTCGGGCTTTTAATCAGTATGAAGATGTATGCGAGTGCCCACACTACAACGATCGTTGTATACAAGCTCTCAGGAGGTAACTAACTAACTAACTAACCATCACGCCATTTCTCCGAAGGGGTAGGCAGAGAGGATAGAACGACACACCACTCTGTCCTGGCACACTTCTCTTGCTTCCTCAACATTCATACATCTTCTCATGCACGCACGTCGATTATTCCGGCTTCTTACATGCCCACTTTCAAGCACTTGTTTTACTTGATCATGCCATGTCTCTCTCGGCCTTCCTCGATTCCTACATCCAGGCACAGTCGCATCGTATATTTTTTTTAGCCGTTCTTTCATCATCCATTCGCTCTACATGACCGAACCATCGTAAAAGACCTTTCTTAATTTTGTCGATAATGCTTATCTCAGCCTTGCACTCTGCTCAGGAGGTATTAATAAAAATTGTAAAATTTTCAATATCCAATAGGATATTGAAAACTTTTAATTTTTTAATTTTTTTCGTAAATCTTTAAATAAATTCATCTGACAAACATTTTACAGCAATTTGCAAACAATCGAGATTATGATTTAAATAAGTAAATTTCAGTACCTACTTCACTATCAAAAACTGACTGATAATATCTATCTATTTCACATCATAAGATTTCCTTATTACTAATAATCACCCATAGATCATAAATACTTATGAATTATGGATAAGTCTAAATATTGAATTACCTGTTGCCACACTAATGAATTATTTCGAACACCTTTCAGGAAACGAACAATGCTGAATAATTCATGTAAACAATACGATATTCACGCGATATTAATTACATCAACTTGCCTTGGATATTGGGTATATAATGCAGTTTGTAAACTGAGACAATATGTTAGTATCTGTTATATTTTGCGTTTGCATCGCCCACGCAATGCACGTATTGCCAAATCACTGGGTAGGTGCGTTGTGGGACGTGAAATTTGCACATTTCTATCGCACGAAGAGCCTGAATATTATTTGATAGAAAAAATCATGTTTTGCCCTGTACTTGTAACATGGGAACAAACTAGCAGCTTAAACAAAATATGAATCCAAAATAGAGTTTTTTTTTATTTTATAGAAAAACTAGACGATCACTTAAAAACTCTTTATGTTTTCATGTATGTTTTAATAACTTAATGTTTTTATTCTGCTTCCATCGAGACCACATTTAATAGAGACGTTCATCAGCACAACACCCGTTCACGCAACAAAATACATTTAGAACCTGCAAATACAACCAAATTCGGTACAAGATCTCTAAAATACGCATTTTCCGAATTTAATTTGTTACCTGACATGTTTAAGATCCCTGTCTCTAACTATCGAAACAGGACCTCTGATTTGAAGAAATATTATTTTAATAAGTATTTTGAATGATACCTTTTCTACTTGCATCGATATAATATATGGTTTTGCTGTTACTGTACTCCCTTTATTGTTTCTTTAGGTTTTATGTTTTCATTGGATTGGTTCTGTTTTTTTGTATATATTGTGTTTATTTTGTGATCTAAGCGATGTCAGTGCATATTAGAATAAAATGAATATGTGTTTTTTATTTGTCCATAAATGAGTTTATTGTAAAAACTCCTAGCATTGGATCAAAAAAAAAAAAGTTTTTTCCTTTTTTTTTCTGTTATTAAAAAGAAAAAGAAAAAGAAGGCTTTCCGTTATTTGGTTTCCCTTGAGACTTCGTTTATATTTTAAAATACTGCTTACAGTTATTAGAAATTACCTACACTATTACAAATCTTCAGTTGTTATTACTTAATCACACGATGAGTACAGAACGCAATTTTTATTTATTTTATTTTGATATATACGGTACTATTGTACCTTTTTTACATAAATATGTATAAAAAAACACATCAATTTAACAAGTTGTTATAAACTACTTACATAGAAAAATGTTAAAAGAATATTATATAAAAAATAAAAATAAAATAAATGTTATAAAAAAATAAACTGTTATCTGTAAAACCACTTAACACAAACGTTTTGGTTTTTCCAAATCCTAGAAAAAATGTAAAACATTAAACATATTGAAAATAAACAATAACATAAATAAACATCATATCTTTTCATCCAAAACATGACCTTCTATGGGCTAGGAGTAAATTTGTTATTGCAAATTTACATTGTTCTAGCGATATATTATAGAAATCTATATTGGTGGCATATTCATTACTAGTCTTTTTTATTACTTACTTTTGTTTATTTTATTCAAATCGGGTTATTTTATCTTTAAAATATGGTTTGTGAAATTGATTGCAATGTAGGTGGATGTTTTAGCACAGTCCTGTAACAGTTAAAACATTCATTCAGCCGAACATAACGGGTAAGAATTCGATGAATATAATAAGTGTGGCGGATAGATAACATTGTACATTTCCTGAATCCTCATTAACTATTCATTAGTGATACTTATAAATAAATCATTTTCACTTATCTCATGGCCACATTAGAGTTGCTGCATCTTCCAGCAATACCAGGACATAGGATTACAACAGAGAATAACACGTCAGTCGAAATTATATGCACATGTCAAAACTGGGCGTGTCTTTATGAAATATTAGCAACAACTAGCAGTTATGAAAAAATAGTATCTCAAAAATGTATCGCTTTTGGAGTATCATCTTTTATCAATTCAACTAGAAAAGATTACATTATCATCATCATACCATATGCGCTCTCTATGTGAGGCATATGGATCCCCACAAAATGCCCCCCAAGCCAGTTCCCGTGCATCCTCCCAAGGCCGGTCCACGTCCCTCTAACGCCTCAACTACGATAAACCACCCAACGTTTTATTAGCAGTTAGTTAATAAAAACTTGGTTGGTTTGTAGTCATAATGAGGGAATCCACTGTTTTCTAAAGTAATTTTTTTCTATATAAACTTACTATTTAACTAAAAAAAAAAATATATATTTAATATTTTTTTATAAGTTATTGATGAAGATACGATTTTTTAAAGTTGCACATTTCAAATACCGCGCTAAAATACCACTATGTACCAACTGCGTCATTTTTGCAGGAGTGACGTCATAAAACGGGTTGTTTAAGGCCATGGTATTTCTCCAGCCAGTAACAAAACTGTCAAAAATCTATGCAAACTGACGCGGGAAGCACAGATAAAATATACCGTCGACTCAACTGTCATATACTGTTAACAGCTGTTCTAGGGAGACTTAATGGCGGCCATCTTTTTTGCAATAGAAGCTTGTATGTGGATTGTATTCCATATTAAAAATGCCATGGAACGCGGCTACGGGGGTTTAAAAACGGAAACCGGAAACACTACACTTAGATACAAGGAGTGACGTCATTGTTTAAGATTTTGAAATGAATGCTATTTTCAACATTTTTTATTAATTTTTGCTGTGCGTTTTTGGATATTTCATCCCACTTCAAAATTTTTAAATATTCGCGTCTACACGAAAGCATTTTTAAAATGCGCAGATTTCTTGCCGCCCAATTGTGGTGTAACCAAACTAAATTCATTTTTCATTTCGGTATATTCATTTCAATCGTAGTTTTATTAAGTTAAGTTTATAATAATAATTGTGTTTCTAAAAGAAACTGTATGTATCTAAACGTAAATCTATGTGCACACATAAAAACATGAACAACACCAGGATACTAATCCTGGTGGCCCACATGTGACCCCGACTTGTTTGAAAAACGCAATTTTTTAATTATAAAAATAAATCCGCCTGCAGTATATTGAACATAAGTTAGCGATTTGACCTGATACGGGCATCTTCAGATTCATCTAGCATAGTTTATCAAGCACAATAGTTATAAATGCACTGTTTTTATGGCATCAATGAGTTGCTGAAACTTGAAGACAGTAGTAAGAGTTGTATGATGAAATTATTTAATTACAATAACATATGGTAAAGGGCTTATACTTATCTTCTAATAGGTGATGGGAGCAAAATGGATAGTTTTAATTCTATGCCTTCCGTATATTAAAAAAATATACAAGCTTCGGTATATTGTGCAATCAAAATTAATATTCTATTATGAGAACGCTTTCTTAATTTTGATCGTTGTTTTTATCAGTTTCAGGATATTTTGTAACATGTTCAGGACAACTTAATTTTTTTAAATATAACTAATAATAAATCCGCTTTTATTTATTTGACCAGTTAGCGCTTTTACCCTGTTACGGGCATCTTCAGACTGGTAGCATGTTGTACAAGCCAATAGTCTAAATAACTGTTTTTACATTTAGAAATGAGTTAAAAAAAGACAGTGTGAGAGAAAGATGAGACGATATTAATACAAAAACATATGTTAAAGGGCAGTATTGTAACAAAATAGGTGATGGAGAAAAGGATGGATAAGTTTTTTATATATGGCAATATTAATGGTGCATAGGGCACTGCATCGGTACACCAAGTGTAGTGATTATTTTAATAATTGAGAAATTTTTACAAGATAAATATTTCTAGGATACTTCACTAGATACATATTATGCATCTGTTTTGATGTAATTAGTTATTGTTTAAATCAATCGAGGATATTAGTTATTACTTGTCAAAATGCAATTACCTAAAACGAGATCATAATTGTTTTAAAATAAGCAACCCAAAAAAACATGTTATTTATTGTGTACCTTATCAAACGATTAGCATATTTATATAGTCTTTTTATAGTAATTATGATTTTAAATAATCGTATATCCTAGCGCGCCTTGTAATCAAGGACTATTATTAGATTTCAATTAGAATTCAATTAAAAATAACGTAGATAAATGATTTTAAAACCTATTTATTTGCATAAGTAAAGAAAAAAATCTGTTACTTTTAATATTTGTTGGATAAAACTTATGTTATTTTTTTATGAATAATTAATCAAACATTGAACAACACAGGTGGCTATAATGTTACTTAAACAGCCTTAGAAAATATTTTAAAGTAAGTGGTAAAGCACTGTATTTAGGTTTCAATTTTAATTCTCACATATACAAATAATATTTTTACGAATCTCTTCTTTCTAAACATCAAATCACTTGAAAAATAAATAGCCGCTCGCTCCAGGATCCTGGAGAATAAATTAAATAACTCGCACATGTATTTCAGAGCCTCTTCTATTATAGCGTGGGAACCAAGCTAGCAGCTTATACCTTAGAGGCTTATACAAAATGTAGCCGCAAAATGGTGTTTTTTTTTTTTACAGAAAACTAAGATAATAAAAAAAACTGACAAGCTAATTTCGTGTGAGTTATTAATTACTTATTGTTTTTATTTTGCTGCCACCTTTAATTTCCTGAAAAAATTGAAATACAAAAAAATATTTACTGTTATTTTTTTTTCTTGAGATTATGTTTGAAGTGTAAGAATTATTTACAGTATTTTTTTTTTTTCATCAATTAACACAGATACATTTCATAGATCTTCTCATGCACGCACGTCGATTATTCCGACTTCTTACATG
>JAGVSP010001069.1:35000-68219 GCA_022494985.1 Micrasema minimum
ACGTGTTTAGTGTTTAGACGTTGTCAATTTATGATTTTATACTGACTAATGGTGTCAGTGTGGCTAAGAATCATAATATAAAAAGTTTCCGCTAAAAGGTGTCTGCCTTTATATGTATCTACTGACTCTTTTAACAAAGACACATTTGATCGAATACTTGACCAACTAAAAAAAGTACCGTTTAGTGAACCTACCTAGTTTCTATTTATACAATATTTAATTTAAATAAAGTACAATCAGATTATTATATCTATTGATTGGAGTATTATTACCAAGTGTGAAGAGTCAATACGCGTAACGGAGTGGTAGAACGAAAAAGAATGCAGCTTTTTAATATAAACATAAATATATTATTTATTAGACTTGTCTCTTGGTATCTACTACTACTATTACTAATTTCCCTTATCCACACCTAATGGTGCATAGGGCACTGCATTAGAACAACACGTGCAGTGTATCTTGACTATTTTTATTACACAAAGGCAAAATTATCAACGACAATTTGAGTGTGTCCAAATACTTGTAGACAAAAACTGGATTTCACCCATTACGGGCTAATTTTCTTAATGGATGCAGAGAGTGTTCACATGTGAAGCGTCGCGCCATTTTACTGTATATTGGCAGATATGGATATCAAATACAAGGTGAAATGGGGAATGTTGTAATACATCAAGTGGCCACTTTAACCCAGCCAATGACAAGCCCTGTAAACGCCTAGATATCCATATTCCCTTCCAAATTTCTCGTCTCTGTTGAGATGTCAAATTGCAAAATTATCAGTTTACTTGGTACCTACATGAATTAAATATTATTTGCAATGAGTTTTTTCAATATTTCATAAATGACACCTTGGACCGGTTCTGAAGCTTAATATTATCGTCTTACCTTCATGTATTGATGTATCAAGATAAACATGTAATTGATGTATCAAGATATACTAAAGAGGTATTTTAATTCAGTGCCCTATGCACCATTAGCGCGTATACGAGAAAGGAAGGAAATGATTATATAGGTAATTACTTTCCTCCGTCCTTAAACTACCCTTTATGGTTCATAAAAAGGTAACTAACTAACCATCACGCCATTTCCCCGAAGGGGTAGGCAGAGAGGATAGAACGCACACCACTCTGTCCTGGCATACTTTCTCTTGCTTCCTCCACATTCATACATTTTCTCATGCACGCACGTCGATTATTCCGACTTCTTACATGCCCACTTTCAAGCACTTGTTATACTTAATCATGCCATGTCTTTCTCGGCCTTTCTCGACTTCTACATCCAGGCACCTATCATACATAGTTTTACCACACATTCGCCTGAGAGATCGCATTTCAACTGCATTCAATTTACTTTCATCCTCATTTTTCCAACTCCATGCTTCGCTTCCATACATAAGGGTTGGTACCAGAACTCCATCATGCACTGCCAATTTAGCCTCTTAGATATGTAAACTATAACCCTATATTAAGTATTGCCTATTTCTATGCGTAGAATAATTTACGAGTAGGTATGACAAAAAGTTGAAAAATAGCGTGAGAAGTAATAGGGTATATTTTAGTCATAGTTATTTTACGGAGTTACAATAATTTCAGAGAAAAAAGAATCGTGAATCGCATTTAATAGAAGTAGTTTTTGGTACTACAGTAATTCTAAGTTATTTCACTGCAAGAAACTAAACCATGATCATCCATAACGGAGTCGGTCTAGTTACCATTCGACCAAAAGCTATTCTCGCATTTTGTCACAGATAATACAACAATAATTATTCGCCATTCTGCAATCCAACAGAACTGATTTTATCTATGGAAAGAAAATAAAAGGCTATGGTCGCCTAGTTAGTTTTTATGTAGCTCGGTAAATATAACAAATTCCTTAATGAATTAAAAAAGTAATTTACAGCTGTTGTGTTTTTAGGAGACCTTGGCTTATATTATAAATACCCGTTATTAGTTTTTCAGGCTTATGAAAAAAACTGGAATAAATTACCTACGTGGGTTGTGTACGAAATTAAAAACTTATTTTACATAAATCCACACTTGTTTAACAACTATTTAAACTTTTTTTAAAAGTGAAAAAAGGTGGAGTAGGTAGGTACCTACGACGATTGAAATAATGTGAGTAAGATGTTTAAAATAGTAAACAAAAGTTATGATAATTAGAAGCAAAGTAAGTACAAAGCAATAGAATTTAATATACCTATTTTAATATTATTACAAAGAGTTTTTAATTTACAAAAACTACAAACTAGCTACATTATATTATACACATAATATGTTACAGGACTGCCAAATACGAAATATATATTTTTGTAAATATGCATAAATAAATAAGGTTCTTACGTATACAAAAAAAAAAATAATTATAGAATGAAAAATTTACAATTTTTATTTTTCGTGAATTTTAAACCGGTTTCCGGGGTTAAATTGGCAGTTCATAATGGAGTTCTGGTACCAACCCTTATGTATGGTAGTGAAGCGTGGTGTTGGAAAAAGAAGGATGAAAGTAGACTGAATGCTGTTGAAATGCGATCTATGTGTGTTAAGACTATGTATGATAGGTGTACAAATGTCGAAATTAGAGCAGAGTGCAAGGCTGAGATAAGCATTATCGACAAAATTAAGAAAGGGCTTTTACGATGGTTTGGTCATGTGGAGCGAATGAGTGATGAAAGAACGACTTAAAGAAGTTTAAATGCAAGTGTGCCTGGATGTAGAAGCGGAGGAAGGCCCGAGAAAGACATGGCATGACCAAGTCCGACAAGTACTTGAAATTGGACATGTGAAAAGTCGGAATAATCGGCGTATGTGCATGAGAAGATGTATGAATGTAGAGGAAGCAAAGGAAGTACGTCAGGACAGAGTGGTATGGCGTTCTATCCTCTCTGCCTACCCCTACGGGGGAAATGGCGTGATGGTTAGTTAGTTAGTTATGCTTCACATAGGGAGCGGATATGGTATCCTACCGACTGCGCCACTGTGATATATTGGTATGGGGGCTTTTAGTAATACACAGCTGTGACAATATTGACGGGTTTATTATAATACACGGTTTAACTGTCTACGCTGCTCAGAGCTCTAACTGGGAATGACCGGCACACAGCAGACATACTACATACACACACACGTTCGTACATCTTCTGTCACCCTCACACACAGTCTCTTTCACACACATATCTCACAATGATGATAATGTTTGCGCGCATAGGGAATTATTAAATTTGATTAATTACTGTTTTTGGGGAAATGGTGGGGCTTTCATTGTAGTACCCAATCTTTCCTATTGTGCTATACTGTCAATTATATTCAATCACAGACGTCATCTACTCGATACTTGGATTTCAATAGATTAAGGTCATCGCTTGCATAATGCTACTGGTCTATTCTGTTGGGATATATTTTTTATGCGAAGCCGTTATTTAATCCTTTTTTTAATCACCGTGATTTCAATAGAGTTTATTACGATGGCCATTGTAAAAATATTAAGTACGTATCTATCACAAATCATTCAACAGAACTTGAATAATCTAAATAGAGAATGTTTGTAGTCAATCAAACCTTTGCCATAAATAATATGATCTTTTTTGTAATTTTTTACAGTGCAAGGCTCTTGTGCAATTGTCTGCCTTCTTACAAGGGGAAAAATATTTCTAATCGATTCAGGTAGTTACTTCTAAAAGTAGGTAATAGAGAGGAAATTGTATTGTTAATAGATTCTTTTTTATTTTAATATGATCTAAAACTTAGTAGCGGTGGTTTGACTTTGTAAGGAACACAGAGGTGAGGCAACGGACACAGCAACCCTTAGTATCTACTGTCATCCGGCGAAGGCGTTTCGGCTGGCTAGGCCATATACTACGTATGCCTCCCGAGAGCCTTAACTATGCTTGCCTATTTTACAAGGCATTAGGTTCTCGGCGTCCTGGTCGTCCACTGCTGACTATTCGTCGGCAGTTTGCGTCAGAGCTGCGAGACGTGGACTTGACTTGGGAATATGCACGGGAGCTGGCGGCCGATCGCTTGGCCTGGAGGCAGTTTGTGGATTCCATATGCTCCACATAGGGAGCGGATATGGTATAATGAATTAATGAAAACTTAGTCCACCTCGTAGCACAGTGGTAGCGCATTTGGCTACCGTGCGTAAGGTCGCGGGTTTCTATTCACCATGAACTATTTATTTACGTGTGACTTTACTTAATAAATAAAATAAATTTTCATAATAATATTTCATGTGTGATAAAAAATTATCCAGATACACTTTACTTAGCGTACCAACGTCCTATGCACCGTTGGGTGCGGATAAGGGAAAGTAGTAGTAGTAGGCCTTGACAGTTTTGTTTTAAAAATTTAATTATGAAACGAGAATTTGACAATGATATACCTTACTAACTTACTGTCTCTTTTTATTAATGGTGCATATGGCACTGCATTGGTACACCAAGTGCTGTTAATCATGATCATTTATTACATGAAGGTATGGTCAATCTTACGCTCCAGAGCCACCAGAGCCAGTCCACGGTACCATATTATGAAATATTTTAATGATGAATATACTAGTACAAACATAATTTTATCTAACATGATTCACCTCCATGGACGGATTAATTGTGCCCAAAATTAAAAACAAGTACGGACAGAGAACATTGGAATATTTAATTCCAAAAATTTTTAATATGTTGCCCAATGAAATTAAATCATGTATTAACGTGAATAAAATTATTTTTATACTGAGAGATTGGTTGGAAGACAGAACTACTTTATATTGATTCACTATAATTTGATGTAATGGTTTTAGCAATGTATATATTTCTCGTATCTCTATTTTTTTTTTTTTTCACATTTTGTAAACTTTTTTGATATTTGTAAATTGAGGAATTTTCTGTAACTTTATGTTGTTGTATATATTTCTATGATTAAATTTATATATTTTTTGTTAATGGCACCCGATGACAAACTGCAAAAATTGCGGTTTATCGGGACGGCAATATTTTAAAGTTATGATTATTTCTTAATATAGACTCTTAAAAAATAAAATTACAATTCTTGCCATCCACAGATTGAATAAAATATCTTAGACTTCCGGATTACTTACGTCACTTTTTTACATATCCATTAAGAAGGATCTTATAAAATCAATTGCAAATATTTTTTTTATAAAATAATACTTATTTAAATAATACTCTTAAAGTACTCAAAACGTGAGGAATGCGTATTTTCAGTAGCAAGTTCGTACTAATAACTACGTTTTGTAAAATCATCGTCCAAAACACTTTATATTTAATGGGTTTAGAAGGTTTTTAATTGACTTGTTGAAAGGCTTAGTGAGTAGGAACCTTCCTTTTGCCAGTATATTAATTAGAATCAATTGAATGAAATTCAGTATATTTCATTCAGTACATCAAACATTTAATTACATGTTATTTTCATATAAGTTTTAACTTGGAGTGGTACTGAAGCGTAAGACTGATCATCCTTCCTTCGTGTAATAAAATGATTAAGATACAGAAATGCGATCTCTCAGGCGAATGTGTGGTGCACTATGTATGATAGGTGCACTAATGTTGAAATTAGAGCAGAATGCAAGGCTGAGATAAGCATTATCGACAAAATTAAGAAAGGTCTTTTACGTTGGTTCGGTCATGTAGAGCGAATGGGTGATGAAAAAACGGCTAAAAAAATATATGATGCGACTGTGCCTGGATGTAGAAGTCGAGGAAGGCCGAGAAAGACATGGCATGATCAAGTAAAACAAGTGCTTGAAAGTGGGCATGTAAGAAGTCGGAATAATCGACGTGCGTGCATGAGAAGATGTATGAATGTGGAGGAAGCAAGAGAAGTATGCCAGGACAGAGTGGTGTGGCGTTCTATCCTCTCTGCCTACCCCTTCGGGGAAATGGCGCGATGGTTAGTTAGTTAGTTAGTTAGTTACACTGGACTTGGTGTACCAATGCAATGCCCTATGCACCATTGGGTGCGGATAAAGGAAAAATAGGGGTAGTTAAGAGTTGCAGACTTGGGATTAGAATCCCTCGGTTCGGATCCCACTCCCAATTTTATTCTGCTCTCAAGCTCAGTTATTTCAGAAGAATAATGACGTCAATGCTTATTTTTCGTTGGGTTTATTTGGATGAACCTTACCTACACCAAAAAAATGATAGCTAAATGCTTTGCAATTTTCTCAACAGATGTCACCAGTGAGAAAAATCTCATTAATGTGAAATGACGTGTGATAATTCATACTAATAGATGTTTCGAAATTGGTGAAAATAGATGTTCGAGTCATAATATGTATGGTTATCAAATGATGAGTCAGGTCATAAACTCTGTAAACGCCTAGATAATCCACATTCGTTTTTAGAGTTTCTCTGTCTCTGTTGGGACAATTATAATACATAAGCCGAGACAGTGGTTGGGGCAATGAAAGCATTAGTTCGCGTACATAACGTAAATTCATCCGTATTTTTATCACACTAACAATCTTAAAATCACGGTTTAGCTTGTTGAAAAAATCGGTAGAGTTGGCTGGACTGAAAAAAGACTCAATAGTCTTTAAAGCAGTCTAGGGAAAGGGTGGGGCTTTCATTGTCTCTGTTGGGATATCAATAATATTTTATATTAGCCCAGCATCCAATAATTTGTCTACATTCAAAATGTTGTTTATTTTTCATTTTAAAAAATATGCCAACTATTCGTAGAAAGGCAAATCGGTGTGAAATTTTCAAATCTGCTTCCAACAAAACATCAATCACTAGAAGTGTATCTTCAAGTCATCTCGACTGTTTTCTCCGCTAGACGAAGAATGCAGTCAGCATTATTAAGGTACTAAGGGCCCTACATATTGTGAACATTCGGTTACACTTGCAAAGTATGCCAAGATGAGATGGCAGAGGAAGACTGATTGCTTTTTCTTCGCATATTATAAAAATAACAAAGTTTGACGAAGTAATAAAACATTTCGTAAAAAAACTTTTGGTTGTCTGTTAAGTCGGTTTACGGACGATAATTTTACGTAAAAACGTCATAAGAAAACATTGATGAAAAATAGCATACTTTTATGAATTAAATTGAATTATTATTACTGAACTATCATTATTTTGTATAATACAAAGCAGGAGTTAATTGAAAATTATTTTTTTTTCCATAAATTATCATTTTTTTGCACTCTTTAATTTCACTTTCACTTTGTAGCTTGTGTGCTGCTGCTGTCTCCCTTCTACTCGGACGCATCGGCCGGTGGAGTGGAAGAGAGATAGATGCGTCACAAACCGAACGCTTAGGCCGATCGTGCCTCTCTATCGCTTGTTCCGCGCTCTCGCTTATACACTCGGCTCAGGCGGAACGTGACAATGAGTCATCCTTTTTTGTGTGTGCAGCCGGCGTTCATCGATTAATTAGACTTATAACGTCAAAAACAAATGTTATTGAAATTATAAACAACATTTTGAGTGTGTCCAAATACTTTGTAGACAACAACTGGATTTCACCCATTACGGGCTAAATTACTACCACTTAACCCAGCCAATGACTGGTCATGAGCCCTGTAAACGCCTAGATATCCATATTTCCTACCATACTTCTCGTCTCTGTTGCGATGTCAAATTGTTATTTAAATTATTTTTTGTTTATCGTTGTTGACTGAGGCGTTAGTGGTCATTATTGCGATAGGCATTTCGTTAGAATCTCGAGATATGTATCCGATCGTTTAGCTCAATGGATAGAGAAGCTGACCGGTGATTAGAAAGACCCGGGTTTAAATCCTGGAGTGAACGGTTATTTATTTTTCAAGTGATTGCGATTTTTTGTATCTGATAACCAAATCTCTTGATTTGGAAAATATAAAACATCTTAATTGTGTAAAAAATCATTGTTCCAGTGTTGAATTCCAGGCATATAAAATCGAGGACTATGATTGTGTGGAGGAACGGTCACAGGTCACGTGGCAGCCATTCCTTTTAAAACAGTCAGCTGTAACGACAAAGTTACAAATTTGTATCATAATAATATTATTGAATGCCTCATATTAACTAACTAACTAATTAACCATCACGCCATTTCCCCGAAGGGGTAGGCAGAGAGGATAGAACGCCACACCACTCTGTCCTGGCACACTACTCTTGCTCCACATCCTCCACATTCATACATCTTCTCATGCACTTTCCGACTTCTTACATGCCCACTTTCAAGCACTTGTTTTACTTGATCGTGCCATGTCTTTCTCGGCCTTCCTCGACTTCTACATCCAAGCACAGTCGCATCATATATTTTTTTAGTCGTTCTTTCATCATCCATTCGCTCTACATGACCGAACCATCGTAAAAGACCTTTCTTAATTTTGTCGAAAATGTTTATCTCAGCCTTGCACTCTGCTCTAATTTCGACATCTGCACACCTATCATACATAGTCTTACCACACATTCGCCTAAAAGATCGCATTTCAACTGCTTTCAGCCTTCTTTTTCCAACACCACGCTTCACTACAATACATAAGGGTTGGTACCAGAACTCCATTATGAACTGCCATATTATTTCATTTAAATATTGTATTATAGGTCATTCTATTCCCTTTGATGTCTTACAGCTGTATTATTATACTTAACACAGGCATTACCAAGTACGTTTTTCAATTTGTCGCTTTCATTTTGTGTTCAGTGAAATCCTTTGAGTTCCATTGCGGCCGTTCCACAATCCGCGGTCCACAAGCCCGTACTTAATATTCCTATTCACCAGATACTAATGGAACTCTCACGAATCGGTCGTGGCTCTGTGACGGCCATTTTCTACAAGAACCATCACTCTACTCGTCCCGTCTGGTACAAGTGTTAAACATTGTATTTATGGCAAGAGTAAAACTACACGACCTATTATAATACTGGTATACTTAGGTACTAGAGAAAATGCAGTGATTATACGTATATAAATATTAAAGCCTTGCTGCACCAATGGATGCCTGCCTACTAGCTAACTAACTAACTATCTAACCATCACGCCATTTCCCCGGAGGGGTAGGCAAAGAGGATAGAACGCCACACCACTCTGTCCTGGCACACTTCTCTTGCTTCCTCCATTGCTACATCTTCTCATGCACGCACGTCGATTATTCCGACACTACATGCCCACTTTCAAGCACTTATTTTACTTGATCATGCCATGTCTTCTCGGCCTTCTTCGATTTCTACATCCAGGCACAGTCGCATCATACACTTATTTAGCCGTTCTTTCGTCATCCAATCGCTCTACATGACCGAACCATTGTAAAAGACCTTTCTTAATTTTGTCGATAATGCTAATCTTAGCCTTGCACTCTGCTCTAATTTCGACATTTGTACACCTATCATACATAGTCTTATCACCCATTCGCCTGAGAGATCGCATTTCAACTGCATTCAATCTACTTTCGTACTTATTTTTCTAACACCATGCTTCACTTCCATACATATGGGTACACCAACTAACAATAAGATAAATTAATTCCAACGCATTTTTTCGCTAATACATGACTTCAACTACTTCTTCTACTACTCCCTATCCGCAGCCAATGGTGCATAGGGCACTGCATTTAAACACCAAGTGCAGATGAGAATATTGATATTGTTGTTACGTGAAAGAAAGATGATCAGTCTGACGCTTCAGCGCCAGTCCAAGGTATCACACATGAAATTAATATTAATATAAAAATCACATGTAAATAAATATTTCGTGTTGACCCTCTTTGGGAATCGAACCCGCACGGTAGCCAAATGCGCTTTACATGGTGTAACAAAACTCGTAGTACAACCTGAAAACTGGTGAATCTATTATACATCAATGGAGTCGAATGTGTAATATGACTTTTTAATCTAAACTTGAAAAAAAAATTTTTTTTTCTTCTCGTAAAAGCTTTCTAAAGTACCGCAGATAAAACTGTTATAATTATAAAATTATACAATAACATACTATTATCTCTAGGATGAATAAATACAATATTCTGAATAATTTCTTGTAGCGATTGATTTCTCTAGCCTAATAGAATTTTAAGTGACAGTGAAAGTGATCTTTTGAAAATTGAATTCTGACAAGTATTTTGTGCACTATATGCCAAGTGTAATGATTATTTCTCTGCTTACTCCAACAAAGACATCACGTCACGGTGTGTTGGCACTTGGCATCATGTTTACTAAAATCAAGGCGAACACATTCACATTCCGATTGCGAATTTATCGTTTTTTCTATTGTTCACTATACGCGAATACGAAATGCGTTATAACCAACGGATTCCGTTTATTGCTCGAAAATTGAACGAATAATTGATTTGAAATTCTCTCTCATCAACTAGGTATTGATGGATGTAGGTTGATTGGTATTTTGATTGTGCATTAAATTGCCAGTTGTTTGTCAGTAAAATTAAATGTAAATATCTACAGTGCAGAGCATTTTTTAAATGATTGCCACACTTTAAAAAAATATGAAGATCTACCGCATTTGTTGTATCATTGCAGTGCCCTATGCACCATTAGCGGTTAAGAGAAAATAGTAAACCCAAACAATGCCATTTTGAATGCTAAGAAATAATTAAAGTATTGATTTCTCTTAAATTTGGAATCCGTCATAAATAATACAAATAAAAACAGTATTTTATTGTAATAAATAAATAGGAAAGCGCAGATTTCTTTCTAATATATAATAATACATTTCACGTTCACCGCTTCAACTTATCTTAAATTACCCTGGCAACGTTGTACCTACACACTCATATAAACACTAAAATATTTATTTCAGCTTTAATATGTACATGTAAATATATGATTGTTCTCGCCATTAAACCATTGAACAGTCAAGTTCGCCGTAAAACCACAATAAATAATACTCAAACTTAATCCCCTAAGTGTATTATTCAACACTAACATGCATTATTTGTATGGTTAGATGTATTAGGCTGACCTTTTATTGCACTCTCGAGACGTGAAAAATCAAAATGAATTACTGTGCTTTATTACACAAAGAGTTTCACTGATTAGCCATCGTAAATCTGCCAACTACTTAGCCTTGAATATATCGACATGAAGCGATAAATTTGTAAATGTTTTACATAATCGCAAACAAATATATACCGTAACCGTACCAAGTAATCAGCGTAGTATTTTTGTATTCCTTATCCGCTCCCTTAGTTAAGGCCCCTTACGGGGTCCCCCATACATTCATGTACGTCAGGGCAAAATTCCCTTGTACTTCATGGTTCATTAAATAAAAATGAAAAAAAATATGACGTAATTATTAAATTCTTTTTCTAGTGAATTATCGGACTAAATTTTTATTTCAATATTTCGTTGAATCACAATTAATTTAAAGAAAACCCCTGTTTTTAATAACATTTGATGCATAACACAAAAACAGTACATATAAGATTTTTTTAAAAAAAATGTATTAAAGAATACGTATATATCTAGTGCATTATCTGATTAAAATTTGTAAAACATTAGTAGATTTTTTATTATATTAAATTCCGTAGATTTTACTATATTAAATTTGAAAAAGATTATCGTGTACGCGATGCACGCGATGTACGCGATGCAAATAATAATGAAACCAAACAGCGCGACGTTCGATCGGATTTTGGTCGTGTTTTAACGAGCGCTCATCCGGGCGCTTACTACATTCTACAATTAACAAAGGGTGGACCTAGTAGCCCCTTAAAGGGAGTAGATTCCACAAACTACCAGTTCCCGTACATCCTCCAAAGCCAGGTCTACATCTGTAGTTCTAACGTAAACCGCCGACAGGTTGTTAACAGTGGACGTCCAGGATGCCGAGAACCTGATGTCTTGTAAAGTAATCAGGTTCTCGACCATGACAGTTTGAAAATTAAAGGTAAAACAGCTGTCGTGAAATAAAATCACCGTTCACCTAAAATTCGAGTTATTTTAATGCTAACAAAACGATATAAAAAGGTGGAAAATATTTTATATCAATTTTCAATAATTGGCCACATCATTTTCTAGATTCAATGACGTTTAATTGAATATGACAGTTCATTCAAACTTCTCCCTAATCAGCACCCGAAGTGCAGTGAATCTTGATCATTTGTTTCATGAAGGCAAGATGATCAGTCTCACGCTTCAGCGCCAGTCCAAGGTATCACATATAAAATCTTTTTAGGTGAAAAACACGTGAGATCAGATATAGATGATTATAATTACACACTAGGGTGTCCCTTATTTTTCAACTTGATTATTATTGAATGCATAGGGTCTACTTTTCTTTCGTATTGCTATAAAACACTTGTTCAGAAAATTTCAGTTCATTTGGAGTACAGTAACCCGTGCCGAATTGCATCGGAAGATGTTCATACAAGTTACGCTAGAGTACAAGCGCGCGAACGGCACGCACGTACTTTGTCTTCAGTCAAATGCAATCAGTTGTGATATCAACACAGTTTATTTAATTTTAATAAAATGTCGATTGAGTTACGAAGTGCTAAAAAAAGTTTATTCTTAGTTGGGGAGGCAAACCACCAAAGAACAGGTGCAAAATTACCATCAAATCGTCGAGTTCTTGCGGTGTTGTTTTTCAATATTCGTGACGTTAAATTTACTGTCCATGAAAGCGCTAATCTAGTTGATCGGAAGTGCATTCTTTTTTGGGAAAAAGCAAGAATACCCACAATCAGTTCCAAATTGTGTTAAGAAATTTGTTGATCTTTATCATATTTGACGGGATCTTCAAAAAAATAGTACAAAATCCCAAGAAATTCACTAACAACGGCCGGAAAAATTCCAAATGAATTTGGATAATTTATTTGATATCGCACACGTAGATGCCCTCGAAAGAGTGAAGATAGAGGAAGATAACGTGTTCTTGCGGAAGCAGAGGGAACCAGGACGTCCGGGTTGAAGAAAGGTACTGCAACGCAAAATGGAGGAAGAAAAAAGAAAACCAAAATCGTCAACTTCATCATATGTTTTTCTACCGCAACAAGAATTTGAAAATAGTTCTGGCGAAGAACCTTTGCCGGACTGAAACGTCAGTAAAAAGAGGGAGAAAGGATTTTATTTCACCAAAACTGATTGCGGCTTTAGACAGATGCCAGCTGAGCATTAGAGACTCCGTCTATATTCTTCAGTCCACCGTAGAAGTGCTAGGTCTCAGCGGAGAAGAATATTTAATTTAATTAATCATATTTAAATCGTCCACTCAAAGGATTCGATCTTAAATGAGGAAGAAAAGGGCAGAATCTATAAAGACGGATTTTTTAAATCATGTGCCTGACATAGTAACTGTTCATAGGGATGGGAAACTGTTACCTTGATTAGACTGCAGGAGTTCTAAGGAAGCGCGGTTACCGGTGTTGATTTCTTTCGATGATAAAGAACAACTTCTTGCTGTTCCAAAACTGGATAGTTCTTCCGGTAAAGATCAAGCCAACGCTGTTTTAAACTCGCTTCATGATTAGAACCCTGGTGACCAGATGCAAATAATGTGCTGTGACACTACAGCCTCTAATGTTGGCGTTTTAGTGGAGCATGCGCTCTGTTAGAACAAAAGTTGGAAAGACAGCTATTATTGTTTGCTTGTCACCATCATGTTTATGAACTCATCTTGAAAAAAGTGTGTGAATAATATTGATTCTACTAACATCGAAGTAATATCGATCTTTGGTGATTCGGTGGAAGATGAAACTAAGAAGCGAATTGTGGCTAATTTAGAGAGGGAATTTTCTCGCCATCTATATCAACATCTTTATACGGTACATATAAAATCAACTGTTCTCTTAATCTATTTTTCTATTTATGTATTAACTGTAATGGTATTTTATTTTTTCTAATGTTTTAGATAAAACTTTGGATCAGTTTGTGTCTACCTCAAGCAAAAATTTATTTTCAAGATTGAAGATTGAAAGCACTTTCCTTCAAGATAGCGTCTCGTCATGGAAAGAAAATCTTGTTTTTATGGAAGCAAAAAGAAAAGTTAACTGTCTTAAATCAGTCAACGATATTGCAGAAAGAGCTGTGAAACTAATGCAAGATTTTCATGGCAAAATAACGACTAAGGAAGAACAGAAGCAGTACCTTTTACGATGTGTTCAAGAACATAGAAAACTGTATCCTGACTGCAAAAAGGAGACGCTAAAAAAATTTATCTCGATTAAATTGTTCTTTTTTTGCTTTTAATATTTCCCCATTATTACTTGATGTTTTGGTTTATGTTGACACCTAGGAATAATAAAAAAAATTGAACTACCATCATATCCAGAAGAAGTGAATTTCTCTAATTTGAAAAACTTTGAGGCCTCGTCGGCACGGGTTAAAGTCATTGTACAAAAAATGAAATTTCGTATATGAACAGGCCATAGTAATTGTAAAAAAGATAGAGGGTATGCGTTTTCAAAATCGAAAAAAAAAATTTTTTTGGTCATATAAGGGACACCCTATTACACACTCATACAAAATATTATGTTACGAAATTACGTAATTATTTATTATATTAAACGTGAAAACAATTTTTCAATATTCGATTAATAATTGAATAATAATAAAAAAATAGCCTTAATATGTCAAGATCACTTCAAGGTACGAATAATTAAAAAATATGACTGATTAAATTATTATACATGTCATGTTTTATTAAATTCTTTTGTAATTTTATTACATTTATTGATTCGCATTACTAAGAGTGGACATCCGATAAAATAATTCATTGTATGGCTATACATAATTTTTTTAAAGCTGTTCGTTTGTCTTATTATTTCACACAATTTAAATACCGACGGAAACGTATTTTTATCGTATTACTTTTTAATAATTTATTTATCTCCTTTAAGAATAGGTTAGTAATCTAAACACTGATAAATACAGAATCAAAATAATCCAAAGCTAAAAATTTTATTGTCGTTCACTAAAAAATGCTATCTTATGTAAATTACTAATCGTGTTCATAATTTCAAATACATTTTGAAGTAAGGTCGCGTGTTCATAAAATGCCTTGATAAAAGTATTTTTCATGTGTTATTGAAATATTTACGTGACTAATATTTATCGTATTAATAAATTATTGCTTAATCCGATCACACCTACAATATATAATATTTTATAAGTTCACACAAGGTAAAGATTGATTGTACATTTTATAGTTTATGGCCCGCGGTAGAAAATAATATTTTACGTTACATGACTCATTTTATACGTTATCTTTTTAAAACATCGATTGTAACGCGTTTATTTAAAATTGCAAATGTTAAAAGGTTGAAATGTTGTTTTTTAACTGGTGATAAACGAGGAGTGGACTTATTTAGGTTGCAATTTATTTTTACTAACCATCTTTAAAATCCAGGAGACCCAATAACAAAGGGGAACAATATAATCATTGGTTTTTACTGTTAATAGTCGTCATATTACGAGTTATATTTCATTCAAATACTTCATTACTTACAGAAGTAACTCAACTTTAGTAAATCGAAAAATTTTCAGTTAGAGGTGTTGGAGTTATCCTTTTTTATCAACATATGCGCCCAAAATATGGATAAAATAATGTATCTACATATCTACATCTACATAAACCCACTTTTTAAAGGGTCAAAACTATTTGTTTTATGCCTTAGTGCTGAGGATCATGGATTAGTGCCAACGTAATGCCAAAGAATCGCGTACCTACATAATATTATATGAAGTATCATTTTTTTTTAAAAAATTTTTTTTTTATTTATTTCCAAATTAAGTATAAAAATACATTTTAAATCTCAAATACATTCAAGAAGACATAAACAGGAAAATGAAAAACATATACCAGACACAAGAAAATCAGAAATGTAGAGAAAAAGTCATAAGTAGTATTTAAATTTTTATGAATGTATCTTTTTGTATGTATGTAAATTCTTTTTTTTTTTTTTTTTTTTTTCACACCACAATCCTACCAAGCCAATTTTGTGGCTTGTTGGTAGAGATCTTGTTGAACATCAGAATATGTATATTAAATCTAAATATCTAAGATTACATTTATATACAGTAGGTACATAATTACGAACAATAAACGCAATTAGAGATAAGTTTAAAAAATCTTATATATCGAGCTATAATAGGAAAAACAACGTTAATTGTGTTTTTTTGTGAAAAAATGTTACCTTACACAAATGGTTAAAATATTATAGTAGCTGCATAGAGTTCGCCACATTTTAGGACATGTATAGATTGTATAGCTCTCAGCGTTTAAACTGAATAACTTTTTAAGTTAACCGACTCAAAATTCTAGCAGCAAAACAATATAACAGACGCAATAAAAGAAACCATTAAAAAAACAATCAATATTAATCTTATTTTCCGAACTGCTAAAAAATTGTTAATACTAACAAAACTGTTAAAAAAACCTTCTCCTACACAATTTTTACTATTCATCGCTGACGTTGTTCTGCCGATAATAACTGATATAACAGGACATATTTCTATGTTTTAATCTTTATCTTCAAACTTATCTCTATTCGCAACTAAACTTGACATTCCCAGTGATACTTAACTGTACCAATAAGCTCTCAGCCGAGATATTCCGAGTCGATAAGCCGAGTTTTTATTTGTCATTATCACGTTCTGGTCCTTCGGGTGTTCAGGCTCTGAGGAAGTGACGAGTTCTTCAGAAAACCACAAACCGCAAGTCCTACAAGTCCTAATTATTATCGCCAGCATCACAGAGGAGTTAATCCGGTGGTTTTCTACGAATGCCACCCACTATAATCACCTCGCATACACTTACGACTTCCGTAAATTAAAAAATCCACTGATTGTGGTTATTTTTTATAAAAGCGCTTGGTTTTACCTGTTAATGCTTTTTTTCTTATACTACTATAAAGTCACGATATGGTGCTACTTGACGTTTACACGCTGCATGAAGTTTGGTAAATATTACCAGCTAAACGTTACTGTTGTAGGGCATACAGCAATGAATTTTTGATATCAATATTAACAATGTTTTTGGCAGCCCTTGTGGTGAAGTGGCTAATATGCTGGTCTCACAACACAGAGGTTCCTGATTTGACTGCCGCAGGATTCCGGAAAGAACAAAAGTTTTGTGTTATTATTCCTTACTATTACTATGTTAATTTTTATTTTATTTTTATATTTGTAGGTACCTACTATTAGGAATTTTCTTATAAAGCATGGTTTTATAAACATACAATAATTTTAAAGAACATAAGAGGCTTAATTATATGATGCAAATATTGTATTAATTGGTGGATTATTAATTTATAAATGTATGCCACCTAATTTATGCAAATATATTCTTAATGTTTTAAATTAAGACGAGTCATTTTAAAACATAAAATCTTTTTTACAATTTGATTATATAATGTATGATTTTTCTTGCTTTGTCTGAAAAATTTACTATTTACAAATCTGCCAGTTTAACAATCAATAAATAATTAATTTTTACAAGTATTTAAAAGTTTTTGTAAATATTTGAATTGGTATGTTTAAAACAACGACTAAACTTACGTAAGTTTTAATAAAATCCTTAATCAATGTCAACTGGTCTCGCAATAACATCACAAGTATTACCTAATTCTTTTTCGAGACATTAACATAATTAATACGTAATATACGACTATATTTTACTATATTGTTTGAAACATTTTGTTTAAGACTTAACCAGGAAACGAATCCTTGATCTTAAGAGGAAACGAAAGAAGGTTGAGTGGAAGAAATGGCCGAGAGTCATAAGTCCGCTTTTTCGTTATCACATAATATGTGTATATAATATTATAAATTTCATTTTTTTGTTGATTGATTCGGCATTCATCACCACACCATCCAGTTGTCACAAATGAAATATTAATATGGAAATCACATGTAAATAAATATTTAAGGTTGACCTCTTGCGGGAATCGACCCGCGACTTAATACCGCGGCACGGTAGCCAAATGTGCTACCACTGTGCTACGAGGCGGAATATGTGCTGAATAGGCGCTGTCAATTGTAGAGGTGTTAAAGCTGAGGTCCTATTTAGGTACTGTTGCGAGACTTGTTAATGAGTTACCAAATTAGAATAAATTGGCAATAGGAACTGCCTACTATCGACTACCTACCGGCGACCAATAGTAATTACAATAACAATAAAATTGTTCAATGGAATTCAGAATGGCATACATAACTCAGACCTTAATAACAAGAACCAGTTCAAGTGTCGGTACAGTGGGTCTGCGATATAAATACTTGAAACTTGACAGAAAAAAATCTATGTCAAATTTACTAGATAAAAACATTTATATTATAAATTAATGTGTAGGTATAATTTATTAATTTTTTAACACCTCATCAGACAAGGAAGCTCAATAACAGAGGGGATACATCACAATCACATCACAATCAAATATTATGTGCCCTTTCTTCCATTTATCCGCCACACATTAAAAAAATCTTTATTTGGCTAGTAATTACTATAATATTATGATTAAAAACAGTACTCATATTTTTATAATGTTTTTTTTATATAAAAACATTGTAATAATAATAATCGACTAATTTACTAAGCGTCATTGCTGTAAAAAAACACTACAAATAAGGGCACTGCAGAATTGATAAACAAAAATATCTGACCTTATAAATTTACGTGAACTATGTATGATAAATTGATTTTTATTCAAGGTAAAGAATTGGATATCAATTAATCTTGCAATTAACTGCCATATTGAAAATTTAACTAATTATAATTATCTTAATAAAATCAATCTTACTATCAAATTTTATAAATCAAGCGTACTGTAAAACCGAATAATAATTGTATATAAATGACATCATGTATGTAGTTCACGTTTATATGACATGTATAAGCTGTCTTAAAACGTGTGAATATAAATATCAGCCTAATTTGCATACGTGCATACTATGAATATTAAAATACTATGCAAGTTCATCTTATGACATACATATTATACATCACATTGAAAAAAAAATAAAAACCTCAAAATATCACTAAGATAATAACGATAATAAGGGATCTTTCATAGATCTACTCAAACACAATTTATTTTTTTTAAATCCGAATTTAATTTTTCAAAATACAAAATTCAATTTATTATAATCTGAAGTTTGATGAAATTTCGCATGAAATATTAACCTATATAAGACCTGTGTTCAAAATTTCATACAGAAGCTCGATTTTAGCGAGCGAAAATATTTCAGTTAGAGTTGGTGGGGGCTTGTCCACTTTATTTGGAATAGGACTACTGGATGCGATACGGTTGATTAAAAAAAAAACGTGCAAAAAAATAATTATTTTATACAATAATATTACAGATAAGATTTCATCATTTCACATCATGGCAGTATGGACCATAAATAAATCAAAACATTTATTTTGTGCTCACATTCAATAAATAAATAAATATTGTATATCGGAGTCACCAAACCCAATAAATAAATGATTCGGTCGATAAAATGCACAGCATAGTTGTCTCATCTACTCCACTGAGAGTGTAAATGGACTGTGAGGGACAACACTATTTGAAATAGAAATATTACCAATATACGTTATAATAATATATCGACTAAGGTACTTGGATAAATTGGAATAGTAAAGGTTGAATGGATTACAGAAATGTATTAGGGAATGCCTTGTATAATATCTATAGAACTGCGGTGGACTTTCGCAAACTGTTAGCAAATAGACCAAGATAGTATTGATCGGAGTAAAAGAGTTTATAGTAAATAGTACTGTGGCGGCAACACCGTGCCGTGACGTCACGCGCCGAACAATGCCGAACAGCGGTACCGCGGGACCGAACCACAGTCCCGACCTTTAAAAAAATTTGGGCTATCTTCCGTGCTACTTAGATTAACTTCGGCCCTGTAGGCATATACAGGGCTTCTGACTTGTCATCGGCTGGGTTAAGTGGCCACTCGATGTATTACAATATTTCCCATTCCGCCCATAATCTGATAAGCATATATGACAAATCTCGAAAACTTGTATATATTTTGAACTCTCATACGTCGTTCCACATTTATTGACATTGGTGACATGTGTTGAGAAAATTGTTAAGCATTTTATTTCATTTGTCCGTATCGTGGTGTAGCGGTTAGCGCGTTGGGCTACATGCATGTGGTCGCGGGTTCGACTCCCTATAGGATCAATATAAAATATTTATTTAGTGATCTTTCACATTGGATTTTTTCTTATTCATGTTATTTTTTGAACGGGTTTCTAAAGCGTAAGACAAATCGTCATGCCTTCATGCAATAAATTGATCAAGATACACAACACTTGATGTACCAATACATTGCCCTATGTACCACTAAGTGCGGATCAGTAAATTAGTAGAACTTGTAGGCCCTACAGAAATTAAATATGTGCAACACTTTTTGGCTAGTGTCAATATCTATAAACCTTCACACACCGTGTACACGACAAGTCTCATCAATCCTTGATTCTACAATACAACAATCAATAATTTTAGGGTGATTTCAGGTGGTGTAATGCATAATTAATTTGTGTGCACGTCAAGTGCCATCATACCTTGATTCGACAGTAAAATAATAAATAATTGATGGTTGATTTCAAGTGACGTAGTTCGTAATTATTTCATGGATAATTTATTTTATGTCAATCGCCAAGTGATAATAGGTAGCCTAGAGGGTAAGGTGACGACTGCCGACACGCCAGTTGTGATGGAATGCGTAGAAAAAGTCGTTTGGTTCGATTACGGCGCGGTCACTTTCCGACCAATCAAGAATTTATATCAAAACATTTAGATATTAAAATCAGATTTGTAATCCACTATCCCATATAACGATCGGGGTCAAAATCAAATATTTGTTTAATGTTAAGTCCCGGACGATCTGTGTTTCGATTTAGGAAAAAACCTATTGATGGTATTCTTCTGTAAAATAGCAGAAATCGGAGTTTTCAGAATAGGTGAATATTAGGTGTGCGGCAGTTTGACAGTGTAAAGAACATAGAAGTGAGGCGACGGACGCAGCAACCTTTATTATCTACTGTCATCCGGCGAAGGCGTTCCGGCTGGCTAGACCATATACCCATGCTTGAATATTTTACAAGGCATCCGGTTCTCGGCGTCCTGGACGCGCACTGTTGGCAATCCGTCGGCAGTTTGCGTCAGAGCTGCGGGACGCGGACCTGACTTGGGAGGATGCGCGGAAAACTGGCGGCCTATCGCTTGGCCTGAAGACAGTTTGAACATTTTAAAATTATTTTTTACATATATTTAATTTTCATATATACGCAATACACTAATAATTGTTTAATTTATATTTTTGTTATATGTCGGGACAAGATTAATGTTTATCGAACCCGCGAACTAATGCACGGTAGCTTAACGCGGTGACCACTACATCACGAGACAGACAATAGTTTAAAATAAAGCGAAAAACCCTTTCTTAGAAGTGATTAGGCAAAGTAACAATAATAATTCCTTTGCGAAACGGAGAGAGTTAAATCTCGTGATAAATCAGATCTGTAATCACTATAATTTAACAAGTCTCTCTTTAGGCAATCTACCAAATAAGAAAATAGCATTATTAGACCAGCCAATATATATAACTATGTTTAGGTATATGGAGTAGGTGTCATTAATTGCACTTCGGGGGATAGTGTTAGAATATAACAGATAAATACTTGGAAAACATTATTGACATTTATCTCCGAATCTAATTATTAATAATTAGCCAACAAAACAATCAAATAACAGTTTAAAAGCGAATGAAAAATGAAAGAACTGGTGATTTTGTGCATAATGACTTCTTTTAAAACGATTTTACTGTAGTAATGATAATCGGATTTTTTAAAAATAAATATGGAATACTTCAAATCTCTCGATGTACTATTTTCTAATTCTAGTTTAATACATGTATCCCTAAAAGGGTTTACATGTAGGTGTCTTTGATTATAAATATTAATTATAACCATACGATAAATTTTTGTTTAACGTAAAATAGCAAATTAAGAATTTCTCAGGATCCAACCCCCATAAAAATACTAAATCGCAAAGAATGCTTAGTAAAATAGCAACACTATTAAAAACCAATTCAGTGAAGTGCTTTAAATTCAATCGAAAACCTTACATTTACTCGACTAGAATCATAATAATATTATGCATAAGTTAGAGGCGGAAGATAAGCCATTCTTATGATAGGTGGTAAAGTAAAATAATTTTAAAAAATTATGGGTGAATCAAAATCTTCGTCCGCTTCGTAGTGTAGTGGTTAGTGCGTTGGGTCTCAATGCATGAGGTCACGGGTTCAATTCCGGAGGTGACCAATTTTTTTTTAATGACGGTTTTCTCGTTACTTTGGATTGCCACCAAAGCAAAATACTAATCATCTTCGTGGAATAAAGTGGTCAAAATACATTGCACCGGTCAAAATACTACCAATGCCAAAACGCAGTGCCCTGTGCACTATTGGGTACACAAAAGGGAATATATCCAATAATTACTCTCATCAATTTTCTAGTGAATTAAAATGATTTTTTTTCTACTCAGTTGTTCCATAATCGCTCTTAATAGCCGCTGATAATTGTGGAAATCACACCAGGGACAGGATGGCATGGAGGAGGGAGCTAAGGGAAGGCAGAGAGGCACATGACAGTCCCTGGCTGGAGAGACTTAGAAGACAGCGAGCAAAGCAGCTACCAACTCGATCCCCCCCCACAACCTGGAGGTGTGAGAGATGTGGTCGACTGTGCAGGTCTCGTATAGGACTTCACAGTCATCAGAGAAGCTGCTTTTCTCAGCTGCCTTCCGGATGAGTGCCGCATCTGCATTGTCTTCCGAAGACATAATAGCCTTTAAAGGCCACCGCACACCGTTCAAAAAATACTCAAAATTGCACAAAAACCGGGTCCCGCAGCGACCGCTGTGCACACTATGCAAAACCCCCGCGGCCGAAGGTCGAACCTTGCAAAGTGGTTAAATTTAACAGTTATAGCAAGAAATCGCTACAAAAAACCTGTGCTATAATGTTATTCAACAATGTGGAGCAGTCTTAATTTTACACGAGAGAAAAAAAACAAAGCGAATATCTTCCGCATGTCGCGATATATTTATATTTTTTTTGTCAGGCTGAATTCTACTGATACGATTAAATCATTCAATAAACAATGAAGAATGTCGTAGGTATACCACGTCGGATTATAGAATCTAAACTTAGACGCAGAAGGATAAAAATTAATCATGTTTTTTGTGCGAGTTAAATATAGCGATTCGGCTACTACATTTGAATATTACTAAAAAAAATGTTACAACCGTCCATTAGGCACCATTTCAGAATAGTTTTGGTTGATTTAACATCATTTCCTGGTACTTTGCTTTTTTTTGTTTTAGATATTAAAATAAAAATTATAAAAAATAGGAATAATTTTAATGAGGCGTATTCAAATTGAAAATGTTCACAATTTATCAGTGTAACTAGCAGTGATTTAAATTATACAACATTTAATAACTTTTAAATCCAAAAGATTCAGATAAATCGCGAACAGCCAATGCCTTTGTGGGATTTTTGTTTGTATACAATATGTTATCTTCTTATATTGTACTTGTATAAATGTATACATATTGTACTTTTTTCATGTTGGCCCCCTGGCGGGCGATCGCTTGGCTTGAAAGCAGTTTGTGGAATCTATATGCTCCACATAGGGAGCGGATATGGTAAATGATGATGATTACATATTTATATTTATGTGTGATACCTTTGACTGGCACGGAAGCGTATGACTGATCATCTTACCTTAATGTAATAAAATGATCAATATACACTGCACTTGGTGTACCGATGCAGTGCCCTATGCACTATCAGGTGCGGATAAGGGAAAGTAATCGTAGTATTTAAACCAACAACTTCCATTAAAAAAACACAGTATTTTAATATTTTTAACGCTACCCTTTTTAAATCAATAAAGTTATACTATTAGTCGTTGTAAAATTATTATATATAGAACTTTATAAATGTTTCCATTTTTACTAAAAAACCGAAACTAAATACGGTTTTCAAAATAACATGGATACACGCTTAGAAAAATTATCAGATAAATATTTATACGAAAATTACCAAGATTTTCATAGATTTCAGTGGAATCTAATCCATTAACACAGTTTGTCACTTTTTCCACTGTCAAATCGCCAGACGTAAACGCTTACGGGACAATATTATAATTGTATCGGAAACCTTGTTCTCACGCGACGTATACCAACACTCCTCTACCGGCGGCAGGCGGCAACCGACTGGCTGTATAGGAATATAGAACCGATAACAGTCGCAGGTGCAGCGGTGAAAGACAAGGCTACAGAGAGATGTTTCGTTTTGTATGGAGATGTTTCCGCAGGTGAAAACGCGCCGAACGCGCGGACAAGCAGGAAACCCCATCCTTTCATTTTAATACTTTTTTGCTTGTATTGTATATTGTATTAGAGATAAAATAGCTCTAGATGAGAATATAGATATCTAGACGTTTACTGAGCATATGATCCATCATTTTTTGATTGACGTGGCTTTTAATTTAATTGATAATAAAAAATTTAACTACATTTTTAATGTGTACAAATACTTCTAGACTGGATTATACCCATGCGGGGCTAATATCAGATATTATTGATCTACCAATAAAGATTGATTGCCAAAAATGCTTAACAGTCTTCTCAACAGATGTCACTAGTGAGAAATTCACTTGTAATGTTATATTGATATTACAAAAATTTGTCATATATGGTTTATCAGATGATGGGCGCAATGGGGAATATTGTAACACATCAAGTGGCCACTTAACCCAGCCAATGACAAGTCATAAGCCCTGTAAAACGCCTAGATAATCCACATTCGTTTCCAGAGTTTCTCTGTCTCTGTTGGGATATCAATAATATCTGATAATAATAAAATTTATTACAGCTTTAACAATAATTTCCTTTACTTGAATATACTACTATGAAATTCGTATTTAATAAATTTTAGCGACTTCAAAAGCATTACATACGATTTAAATTGATCCGGATTGTGGTCTTGTGAGCGTGGATTCGCGGACTAAGGATTGGAACCTCTAGGTTCGAATCCTACTCCAGCACATCTTGTTTCCTGCTTTTTGGCACTTATTTCCGACTATTTGAAAGCAGCACCGAAATTGAAATACTTAAGTAAATCATAAGAACTTAAATGTTTCTTTTAAAATAAATATATTTGAAAAAATTGGTAACCTCAAAAAAACTTGAAACTGGTAAATTAAAGTATATACGACACATCTCCGTATGAATCTAAATAAATCGTAATGCAATATCAAGATAAAACCCCTAGCAAACATTGTATCTCAAATGAGAAGAAAACTT
Source organism: Micrasema minimum (assembly GCA_022494985.1). Taxonomy (NCBI): domain Eukaryota; kingdom Metazoa; phylum Arthropoda; class Insecta; order Trichoptera; family Brachycentridae; genus Micrasema; species Micrasema minimum. The sequence continues at coordinate 60,282 of JAGVSP010001069.1, forward strand.
TTGAGAAATCTACAGATATTTATCGGAGTGTAAAATGTACCCACCTATAATGGAGTTTTTGATCTAAGTACAACCTGAAAACTGGTGAATCTACAAATTTTTTTTTTTTTACAATGTGAAATTAGACTTTTTAATCTGAGCTTGAAAAAAAAATTGTTTTCTTCTCATAAAGGCTTTCATTAGCAGTAAAATTGCACAAATTCTTATCATGTAAAATGCGGTTTGCGATTTTGTTTTATTTGTGGATACTATTAATTTGACAAAATTATTGAAAAAAAAATGAACTTCGTACTCAATTTTCTCGAAAACTATGGGTCAAAATTAAAAATTAAAAATCTACAAATTGACTCCAAATAATATGACGTAGATACAGTGGTTTCTAGCTTGTTCAATGAGTTTTGTTACACCGTGTATACAAAAAAAAACTTTTTTAAATCATTTATTTTTTTAACGTTAGCTCACTCATTAGAGCACAATTATTTTTAAAATTAAACATCAAAATTAAAAAACACTTTGCATTTTAGTAACTGTATTAGAATTAATTAACCGGTATTGTAAAAATAGTTACGGAAATTATGACGGCATGTGGGTTATATCGATATTGTTAATAATACTTTTATTAATATTATAACGTTTAATTTATTAACAGTTTATTGATAACCATACCACTATTAGAAGCGTGTGGGTGATATAACCATATCATGATCGTTTTTAAAATTTAATTTGGTGTAATAAGGAATTGTAAAAAGATTGAAATTGAATAAATCTTACTAAAATTCCTTAATCAATGTATTCTAACATTATTTACTAAAAACAGTATTTAAAAAAACACTGCATTAAAGCTCTGTGACCTGGTATAGTACGCTGATGACGCCAGTTGGAGGGTTTGAAGTTATTGTTGATAGGCTAAATTGGCACTCTACGTGCATGGGTTTAAAAATCAACACTGATAAAACCCATATCATATGTAACAGCTCGTCTCAAGATGCCGAGATCCCCCTGGCTTGTCCAGGGACAAGTCATCGAAAAAGAGCTTAACGTACCTGGGTGCGTACATGACAGAAAAAGGTAGAGTTTAGAAAGAACTGGGAGTGCGGCTTGGAGTAGCGGGCGCCGCATTCAACAGTATGAAAGCTGTCTGGAGATCGGATGTTTACTCGGTCAAAACGGCGGCCGATCGCTTGACTTGGAGGCAGTTTGTGAAATCCATATGCTCAACATAGGGGCAGATATGGTATGATGATGATGATGATGATGCAATAATCTGTAATTATACCAGGGTATTTACAAAAATCATAGGCATTTTACTTTATTTTACACTATTATTTGCCGCTAATACGTTACAGTCGTATCGATAAAAAAATGTAAATTCGTGATAATATCGTTAGAATTTAAATGATTTGTCATTGAATATCGGTTGATAACTATACCTACTTTTTACTTATTTCTAATACCTACCTGCAACCGTATTTTATTAATTTTTCGAAGTGCTCACAGTTATCCATCTGTCTTTAAACGTTTATTAATAATAAAATGAAAATAAGACTGGCTAATCAATTTTAATAACGTTCATTAGGAGATGAAACTCACGACTTCACGATATCCACTACCATCTCTACCACTTGACCACGATTCTTTCCCTACACATTCGAATTCTTCATTTCTTTTTTACTCCAGCAGAATAGGCTCCCTTTGCCATAAAATCAATCACTTTTTATTGTGACCACTCGGAATAATTAAATTATGTAACTCCTCGTTAAGTGGACCTATAAATTATTAGCCTCCCGGATACTGGCAAGTAATTTCGGGTACCTGTGGCTGTTAAAACGAAAGTTAAATACGACAGGCATACTAACCCGGCAATAAATATTTCGGGCATCGAAGTTGTCAATCAACTGACTTTCCCAAAGTAAAAAATTCTGTAATATCTTTTGTTTACGTGTAAATATATTTTTTTTTTCATACCTGCATGTTTGTTAAAACAATAATATGCAATTTGCAGTATTTGTATTTTGTCACTCCACTGAAGCTGATATCAGTCCCAGCAATAATGCATTTGTCTACAAGTATTTTGTATAATCTAAAAATTTTTAATCATTTGTATTTTTTTATTTTCACAAATAACCGTAATACTTTTACATATTACCATGCATATTACCAAATGTAAACCATCTTATACTTTCAGTACTATTTTAATGTTTAGTGCAACGTTCATTTATTTTACAACTATTATTATTACTCTAAAACCAACATATTCATGTAGATGCAATTTCGCAGTACGTGCAGTGAACCTGATTTATTTTATTTAGTATTTGTAACTTGTACAAACGTGTTTTTAAAACTATATATATAATTTTAATCACCCCTACAAGGGATAACGCCGTGCCGAGGAAACATTTTACATTGTTGTATAACGGGTATATGTCTACATATTTTAATTTAATTAACCCAACATCAATCCATTATTTGTTTTAAATAATACAGATAAAAGGTAAGTAAGTGGTCTCAATTTAAAGTCAAAATTATATTAGCCTACCTTCGTCCTTCTATACATTTAGGTATTTAAAAGAACTTAAAAGCAACCATCGCTTATATTTACCTAAACGCACTATTCTAACTTTTCTATCCACATAAAACCTAACACATACTTCATATATTCTTGGACCGGGTAAGCCAATTTATGATAGAGGCCGCACGAAAGACTCAAATTATATAAGTTTATCCTGAATTATATCAATATGTTAAATGAAAACAGACTTAATTATTGGTATAACCGTGTCCATGTGTTACAGCTCGGTCAAGATGCCCAGATCCCCCTGGCCTCTGTCCGGGACAAGTCATTCGAATAGGGTCGAGAGCTTCAAATACCTGGGAGCGTACATAGACAGAAAAACGGCCAGAGTTCAGAAAGAAAACTGGGAGTGCGGCTTGGTGTAGCGGCGGCCCGGGCCACAAAACTAATTTTTTTTTCAACAGTAGGAAAGCTGTCTTGGAATGCGATATTTAATACGTCGTTAAAACAAAATGCCGGCATTTATAACTCCTGCATCACACTGTTCTCCTCTATGGCTGCGAAATCATGGCACCACCCCCCCCTGGGCACCAAGACAGCAGACTTCTGGAGTTTTTGAGAAGAGGTGTCTAAAGAAAATTAGGTGTGCGGTGGTATTGATCTTGTGTAAGGAACACCTGAGTGGAGGCAACGGACACAGCCACCCCTGGTATCTACTGTCAACCGGCGAAGGCGTTTTCGCTGGCCTAGGCCATAACTACGTTTGGCCTCCCGAAAACCTTAACCACGCCTTGCCTCTTCTGCACGGGTGATGGCGGCCATCGCTTGGCCTGGAGGCAGTTACGTGGATTCCAATTTGCTCCACAAGAGGAAGCGGATAATGGTATAATGAATGTTGAAATATAATAGTTTATTGGAAATAAAATAAAAATTAAAGACAGACAAAATGATGTGGGTAATGATAATTAAAATTAAAAGGGGGACAAAAAACATTCGTTTTAGTTGTATCATTAAAAATTTAGACCAGATCTTATAGCCCGATATTTGAACAGAGACAGTACCAAGATAACGATTATTTTTGATAAACCTGATTTATAGGCATTTTTAAAACTATCTATATCTCAACACAATGTTCACTTTGATACAATCAAGCTTTAAAACAGTAAACCTGAAATTTTTGTAAAAAAATCGCTTTAATTACTTTTATATTTTTGGGAATCAACCCTACAGGCGAAACAGCTATCATAAATAGGTACACGTTGTGGGATGAGTTTTTGACGCCGATGATAATCTCGAAAACACCGAAAATGTAATAATAATTTTTGATATTGACCATATTGCATAGGAATTTTATGCTAGGCGTTTTACTGGTTTTTAGAAAAAATAACATTTATTTTAACGAAATTGAAAAAAGACAAATTAAATAATGAGATAAAATTATTATGTGTATCAATAAATTTTTTAACGGTATTTGACTATGTCTTGTTACATGTGTTACACTGAGACAAAATATAATATTACCTAATAAGAAAATGTAACTCTAGTTGATTATTTGTAGCTTTTTTTGTAAATAAACTACATTATGCTGTATTTAAATCTAAAATATAATCAAAACTGTTATTTTTCGTAAATTTTAGAAACCGTTATTCCCATTTCGCTCATGTTGAGTGAACACATAGACAGACACATAATTTATAAATTTTGTTCGAGAATGCGGAAAAAAACATGCATATTCATGCTATAATTGCCTGATATGAAAAAATCTAAATAAATGGCGATTGTTAATAATCTTTAACTACAAGAAAATAAATTTGATGGTTTATATAGTGAGTTAGTAAGGTTTTTTTTTAAACAACGTCAATTCACCGATAAAAAATGTGTATGGTATTTTTAATTTTTAACGAAAATGTAGTTTTGAAACATATAAAAAGAGAGAAAATGCATTTATTGTTGACGAGGTTATACATAGAGTAACGAGTATTTGAAGTAGAATGTGTAATATGACTTTTGATCTAAGCTAAAAAAAATTAATTTTTCTTCTCTTAAAAAGCTTTTGTAAGTAGGGTACGTATCTCCCGCAGATTAAAGTAAAATTGCACAAATTCTTTTTTAAATTTCAGTATATTGTCAATGTTTTCTTTATGGTACTATTAATTTGACTAAATAAACGATATTTGATGTCAATTTTTGAAACAATCTTCTTTACAATCTTCTCGAAAACCCAAAAAGAAAAAAAATTCTACAAAATCGACTCCAAATATGATGTAGATTCACTGTTTACCGCTTGTACATCGAGTTTTTGTTACTCGATGTATAAAAACAGCGTAGGTGCAATCCCATTGCAATAAAGTTCTAAATATTCTTCTTCTAATCAAGCCATTACTTTAAATCAACGACATTAAAATACTTATTTATTAGGTACTGATGTCACATTACTGAATTTAGTTGGTCCGCTTTTCTATTTATTACACTTATGTCTATATCATCTGTATATATATTTTATATATATATAAGTGATTCCTCCAAGTCTATAAACATATAAATTTATATTAATTCTTAGCATATTACCCAAACGAAATAACAGTTAAGGTTTACACGTGGGTGTAAGGTCATTTGAAATAGACTTAATTGATTTTCGATAGGATTTTAGAATACTTAAATAAGTAAATATAATTTAACCGAACGAATGCGAATGGCTTAAACATAAAATACAACAGTTTATGTATGATTTGTTTTTCAATGTTTAATTTCTACTTTCATTTATTAATTAACAAAACTGACTTACAAATATACATGAAATACACATAAATACGTATGAAATGGGTCCGCCAGATAGGATGACTGGTTGAATATTTATGTTGTATGGTGTGGACGCAGCCAAAGTTGCTGCCGCGTCTTTGTCTAGGGCGTGCGCGCGGTTTCGGTTGGGTAGATGTAACTAACGACTAAAAAGGGGGTAGATGGTTAATTTACTACTATCCTTATCGATGAAAATTTGGGCCCAGCTTAGAGCGAGACAGTGGATAGAAGCAAATTAACGTTTTTAACTCTGCCATGCCCAGAATTCTTAGACTAGCGAATGTAAATCCTAGTCTTGACTTCTTTGGGAATAAATAAATTGTCTTCTTTCGTGAAATCACTAAATTCTATTGAATTTTAACAACTTAATCCTTTCTGATTTCCCATATACCTACTCATTTTACCGACCTCCTACTACTGTATTATTTCTATTGTAATTATTGTAATGTGTTTGTACCATTTATGATATAATTGTTAATTTTTTGTAATTGCCGATTAGGCGTAAAATAAATAAATAAATAAAATTTGGTCGCGTATTTTAACCTTCTTTTCTTCGCTTTTTCCAGTAAAAACTGAATCTATTAAATTTTGCGGATTAGCTTTAAAAAATCAGTAGAGTTGTGCTGGACTGAAAAAGACTCAATAGTCTTTAGAACAGTCTAAGAAAGGGTGGGGCTTGACTGTTACATAAATATAAAAATATTAAACATCTAAGTTAAGAAATTCGTTTAAATCCATTAAAAATACTGTTAATAAAACTGTTTCATTGAATTATTACGAATAAATAACTCATCTAAGTAGTTGATCTTTTTTTTTTAAATAAATTATTTCTAAAAGCCCACTTCAAACGGGGCAGAAAACTTGTACAGTTTCTTGTGAAGTTTGCAAACTGTCCCGTATAAACCGAAAACTGTATGGAATATTGAATGGCCGACGCGGCGTTTGGCTGACCTGACAGTTAAGGTTTTTTTAATATAAACGTTTAAATAGATACGTATTTTTACTAATACGGTTTTTTAATGTAAACGTTTAAGTAAAACGTAAAAAACAAACAAAGTACGATGTAAAATATTTTCTAAAATACGTAATATGTGAAAAAAATATTTTTTGTATTTATTAAAAATTATTTTTCATTGTTTTTCTTTAAATATCTTTAATTTTATCATCTGTATTGCAATATCTATTACGTTGTTTGATTTGCGTGTATTTTATAAAATTTTGTTAAAAAATAATTATGACATGTAAAAGGCACTGTGTGTGCGTCTATTGGAATAAATTAATAGGCAACTTACTACGTAATACCTATAGAAATGTACGTAATGATTTACGTGCATCAGTGTTGCAAGAGTGCATTTTTACATCCGCGTTTTAAATTTATTCCTATCCTCCGCATACCGGTGCATTTCAAAAATTTTATTTATGAATTTGAATTATAAATTATTATTACTGACAAATCTCCGGTTCCATTATGTCAAATGATGAATAAAGGCTTGTCCACAACTGGGAAAATTGATATAAAAATATTTTTACTTTAGTTCTGCTTTACAACACCAAAAGTCAGGGGCGGTATTTAAAAAGAAACATCAAGAGATGAGAAGGCTAAGAAGCCCAATTTCTAATTTTACTTTTTTTTTTCTTATTTAAAATGTATTATAAAATCTCATCTCATGATGAGGATTAACAAACAACAAAAGTGTTTAAGTGTCAAATTGGTTTCGTGTTTTATCCAAGATTGGTAATCGGGAAAGTATTGTAGAGACAAACATTTTTTTGTCAATAAATACTAACTTACTAACATATTAAAAGAATTCAACTATCAAGGAAAACGTTTTTAAATTATTTATTTATTTTATTTATTTTGACTTTTTGTACAAATAATTGTGTACATTGGCGGGTTTATTGCCCAAATTGGCAATTTCTTCCAACAAACCAATATAAGAACGTAGTGCGGGTATTTTATCGTAAGTGCAATAACAGATCTTCAATTTTATCACCCTTTATCATTCTCTTCATCCTCCCCATTATTACACACACACACACACTATCACACTCAATGTCCTACCTAGGATAGAAGGGAGATAAAACAGGAATAAAATTTAAGGAAGAGATAGGAAATGTTTTTTCAGCCGTTTTTTAAAAAAGATGTTGACTGATTCGGCTTCCTTAATAGCAATTGGGAGTTGATTCCATAGTCGAGCCGCATGCACTGTAAAAGACTTGGAGTAGAAGGAGGAACTATGGGCGAACTATAACGAAATAAATTACACATTATACATATGAATAACACATATATTTTACAGTTTTTGTATGCATGTCTCTCTCAAAATGCAATACGAACCTAATTAAGAAATAAATTCACTTGCAATCATAAAAGGTTGCTGCTAAAATAGCTTAGCTATTTCCTCAATGGTTTGACAGAGAGTTCACATGTGATGGCGCGCGCCATTTTACTGTTTAAAATTGGCAAAAGGATATCAAAAAAAGGGAAAAGGGAAAAGTAATTTCACAAGGGGCCACTTAACCCAGCCAAAGACAGGGCTAACCCAAAAAGCCAGATTTTCCATATTCCCCCTTTCCCCAAATTTTTCGTCTCTGTTTGGTGTCAAAAGTAATAAATAAATTTATTC
>JAGVSP010001070.1:0-47635 GCA_022494985.1 Micrasema minimum
AAGAATTTAAAATTTATATTATTTTATAGCATTTGTCATTTTTGCACTCCATTGCGTGTGGAAAAAAAATGTAAAAACAAGATGACAATACTGTTATTTAATCTTAATAGTAACATAATGAGCTACTGCTTTGCCATACATTACTTTAATTTATCCCAAGCCTTCACTTGGGTTACAAATTTTATTAATAACACGGTAGTTGGTTAATTCATTAACAATGGTACTACTTTTTAAGAGATTCTAGAACGTGAATATTAATACTACCCCTATCAATCGAAGGAGGAAAAATGCATATGAAGCAATTATCGAGGGAGTTTTCAAATAAAATTATCAATCTCTGAAGACGACATATTGTTTTAGTCATCAGTGATATTCAAAGACATATTATTCGCGCGTACTTTCATAAACGGAATTGACGTCATCTTCACTGATATATCCAATCGTCCGTGCACAAACTATCTGATTCATGAGAATGTATCATTAAGCATTTTGCAGTACTTCCAAATTGGTCAACTTTCAGAAGATAGCCCATAGTATCATGTAAATAATGATTAAAGAATATTAGAAAATTTCGTCGTCATCATGCCAGAAATATGCTCTCGCATCAGCTACAAATGTGGATTGCATTCCATACTCTGCTTTACTACTTCTGATCCGTTACAATTACCAGCGATTCGAAAAGAGTGATAAAACAAAAAAGTGAGAGAACTTGATGAAGATACCCGAGATCTTTTGATAAATTGAATTAACTTTTTCCAGATCGAAAAAGTTCAATCAAGTAAAATATACTATAGCATAAATTTATGTTTAAAACACAAATATTTTATAATTTATTAACAAAAAACGACTACGCAATACTACTTTACGTTATCCGCTACCCAATTGGTGCATCTGCGCTGCATTTGTGACAGAATACACAAAATACAGAAGTAATTAACTTAATTTTTTCTAAAAATATTTCTTAACGACTCTTGATTAAGAATAGAGAAATGTTGTGTTTTCAAATATGCTTTATTCTTTGATATGAATATTTAAATGTTTTACGAGCTTATGTAGGTTGAATATTAGGTGGTGAATAATTTATGGATGGTACCATCTGTATCTGGCCTTCAGGTAATCATAGTTAGTTAAGATGCACTTTGTGTGCCAATGCCGTGACCTAATGCACCATTTGGGTTGAGGATATGGGAATGTAGTAGTAGTATGTCATATATTGTTCTAGATATTTAAAGTTTTGTGTTTAATTAATGACATAAAAGATTTAACTTACTATTATTTTATTCGACCATTATTATAATGGTAATGCTTAAACGCTCAATAAAATGAACTTATTTCTTTGAAGGACTTTGAAGTGACGTTTTTCAATTTTGTTATATATATGACGATTAAATGTTTCAATATCCCAGTCGAAATTTAATAATATTTAGTTTGTAGCATATCATAGTATAATTCACATGAAACACCCCATTTTTATGTTTTTTCATATTATTCTTTATATTTTAACTGTGTGAAAATAAAAATAATCATATTGAAAATTGATTTCATTTCAAGCCTTTAAGACTATTTTATATTAGTGTCTTTTTTTCAAAAATATATCTGTAAAAAGTAAAAGGATGTATAAGACTTTTGATCCGAAACGTCGACTTTATTTTCCATATGGCTGCGCGAGGCGGTGCGCGGTGTAGTGTGACTCAGACATTTGGGCTACCGTGCACGAGGTCGCCGGTTCGATTCCCGACGGGGTCAAGTGGGAAAATTTATTAAAATGGGTGATTGGTCTTAATTCCTTTCATTTAAGAAATTTTCAATACTTATTGCACTCGGCGTACAGTATAGTGCCCTATGGCTACGAATAAGGAAACATTATTATGCAGCATTTTGTTAGATTGAGAGTGCGAGCGATATAGTACTAATATACGAAATCACTTCCTCCTCCAGATGATATTACTTATAGTACGGTGACCATCGAATTAGTCTATTTAATACGGCATCATATATGCTCTTTCATTCACGTATTTGCACTTTCTGTTCAAAGTATTAAAATCATATTTTTATTGTTAGTCAAACTAACAAATTTTAATTTAGTATCCGAGTGCATGGTCGGAGTTACCCGTTGTAATGGCCTATACGACGATGTGCTACGCAGACGTTGCTAATGCTTATAATATTGATGTTTTCAACACTAATCTAGTGCAATTTTAGGGTACAGTGTCTGGATCTGCCATCTCAGGCCGGTAATGAATAGCTACTACTGAGTAATCATTTTTACAACTTGTATGTAAAACCTTTTGAGCGTAAAAACAATAAAATGAATATAACAACATATATACCTGCATTACCACAAATATCCTATAGAAATCATATGTATTCTGTAAAACAATGAGGTTTGAATAAATTTTTATATTTGTTGACAATACTTAGTGGGTTCCCTATTATTAATTATGTACGCTATGAACTAATGAAAGTTGAAATAAAAATAGCATGGACACCTTCCACTCGATGTGTAATTGACCAGTTAGCGCTTTCACCCTTGTACGGGTCTTACCGGGCTACGGGTCACCCAGTCCTGAAGATGCCTGAATGAGGGGGTGCAGATGGGTTGAAAGCGCTAACTGTCCTATTAATAAGAGTAGAAGTGTACCAATAATGTTTAAATTTCACTTTACATTGGTTATATTAATAAATAATTAAATTAGGTATAAAAATTCTTTATTGTTTTATCAAAACTTAAATCTCATATATTTTTTTTAACAGATTTTCTTGTATTCGATATTGTATTTACGATTTAAAGAATTAAAAGTTTAAAATACTAAAAACTTTTTTATTATATTACTGTATCTTTAATTTAAACATAGATAAAGACTCATAATACATTTATTAAAAAACAGATATTTCCGCGACTATAAACAAATATTTGAATTAAAACGGTCATCGATCATCATATCACTTCAGCCACGTTGAGGTCCACTGCTGGACATAGGTAGTCGCACTCTGCCTTTTTACCAGTCCGCTCCTCCCGATATCTGCGCGCCGCCCCATGCCCCCTGCAGATTTCCTGATGTCGTTCACCAGGAACCATCATCACCTTTGACCGACCGTCCTAGGCCAGCTATGGTTTCTCGGTCTCCACACAGAACGCGTTTCGTCTATCTGTCGTCCGTCAAATGCTGTGATATGTGACCGGCCCATTTCCACGGGTAAATTGGAAATACACATATATGATAATACCCTCGATGTTAGTGTAAATGTTCATGAATGTTAAAAATAACTCAGTAAATCGTTCGTTAGTGTTGAAAAGCTGGAGTTGAAAAACCCGTAGTTCTATTTTCGGGCAGGACGATTAGTGATGTTACTCTTAGCTATCAACCTCGACTCCGTCATACTATTTAAAGCTGAATCGATTCTACAACTAAAACGGCGTCCGTTGGGCAATAGACTACGAACGGGAAGTAACGGGAATGTTTACGCCTAGTATAGCCTCTAGTAAACGGCCGTTATCTGCCCGTTGCAGTTGATAAAGATAAAATCATAAATATTTAATTCGTTATGGATGATCACATTGGAGGTGTTGCATTTTTCAACACTGAAGCATAAAAAAAAATAACATATTTTTGAAGACCATCATGTTCACTCCACAAAACATACCGCGGAAAAACTCCTAAATAATTATACAAAAGTTTGTATACACACACGGTGAAGTATAACACTAAAATACAACTATAAAAAAATTTACTTATGATTTAGCACCAAAAAAACTGGATTTTTAATTTAAATATCATCGCATTAATTACGCTACAAATCATGCACGTTTTAACAAACAAACTTTTTAAATATTTTTTTCTTTTAATTTTAGATTAAAATAAACTAATTAAAAAATATAAACCTTCACGCACAACATTCATTATGCGGATTAAATAAATATATGAAACCAAGTACCCCAGTTATTTTTTTTTTTGTTTTTTTTTTTAAAAGTAAACGCTCCTACTTGGTATTAACACCTTTTTTTTTAATCAAATTAATGACAATGTCACAAACTAAACAGTTATTGTAAGAAAAATTCATTCAATTAACCTTTCTAAGAAGAAAAACGATCATGAATAGAAGTGAAAAAGAGTTAGTGATAGTTCTGGTATTATTTAATGTATCTAAATACAAAAACAGCCATAAAATATGTTGTTAACGCAATAATAACACGTATATTAATTTAACCTCGATGTTAAAACAGCGCAACTTGAATAATGAAATAATCAATACACTCGGTCTTATTCTTCCACGTGGGAAGAAGTAACAGAGAATCACCCTATACCCAGCAAGAAGTCATGTACTGTATGTATTTTTCCCTTCACGCCCTGGTGTAGTGTACACGTGAAGGGTAACAGGCGACAAGAGCTTTCTTTTTTTTCTCGGAAGACAAGCTATAAGACGCGTCACGTCAAAACATCAAAGAGAACATATGGAGCATAGCATTGCTGATTCTTTCCCCTTTGTAAATTCAGAGAATTCCTAACACACCCTAAAATAAAATGAATTTTGCAAGTTATCAATGTCTTAGAGGGTAGCGTGTTTATTGATAGCGCCATGACTTTTTTAAAGCTACGGTAAACGCCCATCGCTCAAGAATTCTGTAATTTAAAATTTTTTTCACACTATTGTACCGCTTTCGTAAATTGAGTCTGACATCTGAAGAAAAAGGATCTTTTATTCTGTTAAACATCTTATAACGGATCTTTATTCATTTTCCTCCCGAGAAACACGAGTCATGTGTTTTTCAAATGTTCCAAAATGAGGCATTTTAACACTAGTATTGAAGATTGTATGTAGGGTTATTAAGTTATCGTCGGAGACTGGACACGCGTCGGGTAGTAGATAGCGACCAGTAGACATAGCGGGTATGAGTATGTATTAAGTTATCCGGGTATAACAATATACACATGACCCGATATATGTACTAGATAATCTAATACGTGACGCAATGTATATGCTGAGCTCTGTAAAGCACTTTGTTCAAATATATAGATAAGCTAGGGGAATAGTTCATCAACAGGTTTGACTCAGATCGCAGCTGGACTGGCTAATTGAGAGAGTGTCGCGAGCTGCTTTTGCCGATAAGGCCTCACAATACTCTAATTCGCTTCACCAACATAACGTAAGCTTCCGGGCAATAATTTAAAAATCGACAAAAAATTTAATTTGTCATCCGGGGAAATTTTATGATTGAATTATTTTATTTATAAATTTTTTAATCCCCTTTTTTTTTGAACATTCATATATTATTTACATATCTATGTATTTCTCTTTATAATTTGATATTTATCTTCAATTAAGTTTATTAAAATTCTTTTACTTTAACCTCAATCATAATCTTAACCACCCTCAAAACGTCCAGAAGGTGCCAATAACAAAAATCGGAATGGCTTGTAATTATACATTCCATACGACGCCGATGGTTGATTTTTATGAAAAAAAATTCGCACAAAATTATTCCATGGAACATTTCAAGGCACGTTTTATCTACACCAAACAATGTTCTAAAAGTCGACTAAATTTCCGTTAAAGCCCGAAACAAACTCAACTGTTTACAGCCGACCAACAAATTTACCAAACTATAATTACTAAATTGTGTGCATAACTCACACATTGGTATGCCCTCAGTATGCTAATAATAACGTCCCAATAACCCGACAGTCAGCAAAAAATTCCGTCAAGACGGGTTAAATCTGCCTAGCGTCGGAAATAGCAGAAATCTGTATTACCGACTTGGCCTGCGAGCGCGGTATTTCCATTGCCGCGGAATTTTCCGTTGACCTTATACCGTACTTGACGCGTTAAGAGAGGAAATGTTAGGAAAATTTGGCGGTATTTTAAGAGATACTGGTAATAGCAACGGACAATGGCAACATCGTTAGTCAGGTAGAGATGTGGTATTTCCGTGAAATTTGAAGCACCCTAACAACCCCTCTAGTGGTATGCTTTACAGTGACACATACACAGTATTCATTTACAAAAGTTCATTTTCTCATCTTCGTTATTCATCATCGTCAGTCATTCCACATCACGCTTCTGTGGGTCTTTCCTTTAGATAGAATGCCTTGGGACGTATGGATATACCTATCAATGATATTCTGAATAATTTGACATAATATAATGACCATAAAAATGAAAATGGTATAGGCTGTCGGGAGGCATACGTAATTAATATATACAGGTCAGCACAGAAAGCAGAAATGTTCCTTCAACGGATAACAGTAGATACCTAAGATTGCAAGGATGTGTAAGGGTGCTGTGACCATTTGTTATCTATCTCTGTGTTCCTTACAAAATCAAACCACCCGCGATCGGGCACACCTCATAATCTTCTAAACTCAAAAGTCTGCTTTTATAAAAGTTGGTAAATACATGGAAAGTTGTGAGCTACATAAGTGTTACATCAATCACATATTTTAGTAAGTTCAATGTACATACCAGGTTTTTCTTCTGAACCGCACATGAAAAACAAAGATAATTATTATACATAAAATATTCCATAAATGGTGATGAATTATTTTTTATGAAAAATTACGAGTAACTAGCAAAGCAAATAGTACTTTTTACTAGTGCAAAATTCTTTCCCATCTACCTTCTTTACACAGTCACAAGTAGTTTTATGAGTATAAATTAGATGTTTGCTATTTTACACAATCTTCAGGGTTTCCAGGGAATCCTTGGATGTCCTTAGCTGATAAATTCTTCTTGCAGATCCATATCACTAACTCTGGCAGGTATTAAACTCCAATATTAAATTCGTGTCAAAATTTTAACAAATTCGATGGTCAAATTATTAATTATAAAAAACATCTATACGTATCCAAGGACACGATGGTTTCAATATCCTTATCTATATACGTCTGTAGAATATTTTATCTGTTATTGTGGTCCAATTTAATATCTCAGCACGCATCTCGCTCTGAGTATAAAACACAGGGACCGGTGCATGTTTACCAATACTGCGTTTTAAACGAAGTTGCTTGAAGGATTAGTTTCTCCCTAAATATAATAACAAGTATAGTAAGAGAACACTTCATGTACAGTATACAAAAAAATCTGTAACATGCTACCAAGACTTATTAAAAAATAATAATTAATTTTTCAAAGCTTAAAAGAGAGACGCCGTGCGAGAACCACTTGCTAGTGCGCGAATCATATACGTGAGTTTAGAATTGTATTTTTATTTATATGTATTTAATTTTTTTGCGCGCTAGGGTATGTATTGTGTAATTTTATTTTTTAGTTGACTTTGTATTTATGCACCTACTGACGAGTTGCAGTAGGCAACTCAGTATTGTATTGTTTTCTTTTATATATATTAGTTGAAATTTAAAAAAACTAAATATTTTCAAAAATAATAATAAAAATAAAAAAAAAAAGCAATTTAACGACTTAATTTTTCAGATTTGTCCTTTTCAAAGACAAAGAAGAAAGAGATTAATGGCTTACAATATTATTTATGCATCCCGCAAAACATTATAAAATTATAACACTTTGAGAAACAAGAATACAAAACAGGGCATGTTAACACAAGACACAGATGTTGCCAACAAGAAGTGGCAATGATTTAATTATCGATCACGGGAAAAAAGCGTGTCATAAATTAATCACGCTTACGGATTTTTTAAACTGGATTACGGATTTTTAACACTAGATTACGGATTTTTAACACTAGCATTACGGGATTTTTTACGCTAGATTACGGATTTTTGAACACTAGATTACGGATTTTTTACACTAGATTATACGGATTTTTAACACTAGATTACGGATTTTTTACGCTAGATTACGGATTTTGAACACTAGATTACGGATGTTTTACACTAGATTACGGATTTTGAACACTAGATTACGGATTTTTTACGCTAGATTACGGATTTTTTGAACACTAGATTACGGATTTTTTACGCTAGATTACACGGATTTTTTACACTATTATTTACGGTTTGTTTTAGGCACGAAATAGCACTGCTGAAGTTGGGAAGGCTCTTGTCGCCTCGTAGCATAGTGGTAGTGCATTTGACTACCGTGCATGAGGTCGCGGGTCTTTTGCACGTAGGGGGTCATCATAAAATATCAATTCACGTATGATTTTCATAATTAATATTTCATTTGTGATACCCTTGGTCTGGTAATCAGAAGCGTGTTTGTCGTTTCCTATCCTTCCTTCATGTAATAAAAATGATCACTTGGTGTACCAATACAATGCCTATATACACCGTTAGGTGCGCATAGAGTTGGGAAGGCGCACGAGATATATGGCAGCCGATTACTTAGTTTAGAGGCAGTTTTGTAGAATCCATATGCTATACATTGGGAGTGGATATGAAATTATGATTATGATGACACACGCAATACATAAACTACTACTACTACTCTCCCTTATCCACAACCAATTTGAACGGGTCGTGGCCCAGTGGAAGCGTCGCGGTCTCGATTCTTATTTTCAAGCACAAACTGCTTAGGCTTCAATGAAAATAATATTTACTAACTAACTAACCATCACGCAATTTCCGCGTAGGGGTTGGCAGAGAGGATAGAACGCCATATTACTTTGTCCTAACATACTTCTTTGCTTTCCTCTACATTCATTCATCTTCTTATGCACATACGCCGATTATTCCGACTTTTCACATGTCCACTTTCAAGTACTTGTCGTACTTGGTCATGCCATGTCTTTCTCAACCTTCCTCGGCTTCTACATCCAGGAACACTTGCATTGAAACTTCTTTTAGCCGTTCTTTCATCACTCATTCGCCACATGACCAAAACCATAAGTATGGTAAGAGAACACTTCAGTACAGTATACCAAAATCTGTAACATGCTACCAAGAAGTATTAAAAAAAATAATTAATTTTTCAAGCTTAAAAGAGAGACGCGTGCTGAGAACTTGGTTGCTAGAGCGCGAATTTATTATATTGAGTTTTAGAATTGTATTTTTATTTATATGTATTTTTAATTTTTTTGTGCGCTAGGGTATGTATTGTGTACTTTTATTTTTAGTTGAATTTGTATTTATGCACCTACTGACGAGTTGCAGTAGGCAACTCAGTAGGACATGTATTGTTTTCTTTTATATATATATTGAAAAATAAAAAAAAAAAAAAAAAATAAAAAAGATTAAATTATTTGAGCTCCAATGGTAGCTTAACTTTGAGACAAACAGTTGTTTTGAATCATTAAATACAGGGGTTACTTTAAGCATTCTGAAGAGAATCGACCTATATAAAAAGATTTTCCGTGGCTTGTAGCGTCAAGTTAATAATCCGGGGATTGCAATTGATACTAAAAAATTTTAATGTTAAAATAACTACCACTAAAAAATCTTCATTGCTTAGTTTATGTCTTTTCAGTGGCAAGGGTCCTTTTTAAAAAGGTATTATCGCCGGATCCTGGACATAGGAGTGTATGTTCTTATTTACAGATTCACTAATACACCAGGATTCATTACTATACAAAACACATCAACATAAGATCTACTTCGCTCGGAATATGTGAGCCTCTATATTCGACAAATTGGCTTGACGTGATCAAAGCCATCGGGTTTACAGCACACTAAATTACTAACTTACAGAACTAGAAATTCCGTATGTCAATTAGATATGTATGGCAAACAACAGTTCCGTTTTAATTTAGTTTCATTTTTTTTTTTTTTATGACGGTTCGAACATGTAGTACGAATGAATGATGAAAGGTCTACTACTACTACTACTTTCCCTTACCCGATTATAATGGTGCATAGGGCACTGCATTAGTACACAAAGTGTAGTGCATCTTGATAATTTTTATTACGTGAAGGTAGGATGATCAGTCTTAATATTTAGTACCAGTCCAAGGTATCACACATTTTTTATTTATTTATATTTTAATGTTGTACACATAGTGCTATGTTTGGTACAATGAACTAAGAATTTTCAATTTGAGGTAATATATACAACATTACACCAATAACGTGGACAACACAATGTACAAGACAAATTTCTGAAGACGTGAAGTGAGCAAACAGTGGTTGTGTTATGTCATGTGTATGTTGTGTATGAAATATCAATATGAAAATGACATGTAAATAAACATTTCACGTTGAGAACCCAGGGAAGACTGAGAAGGACGTGGCTTGACATTGTTTTAAACTGAAACAGCAGCTTCTACCTTTACTAAAGCGTCGCGAAACAGCCGTATAATTTTTCTGCCAAAAATACCCTTTGGATCAATCGACTGTTCTAAACTACTTTCTAAACTTTCCATCAATATTCCTCAAAAAACTCTTGGAAACCACCCTCTTCTTTATACTCTTCTTGTGCATTCAAATAATAGAAAAAATTTCATATGGGTGATATGGCGAGTTTTATTTAAAAACATTGCATATAGATGTATTTGAGAGTAACCATGGTAATGAGCGGCATTTATTTTCCGAGTAAAATCACATTTATAAAAATATATATTTAAGATTTTAACTAACTGTTATGTAAATTTATATATGGTAATTTTATGTTAAATATATTAAATTTTTATTTATGTTTTCCCTACTTGTAATTAAATGTTGGTTTTCCTTTTAATAAAAATAAAATAAGATAAAATAATATTTTTCAAAAACCGAAATACTTGTACAAAACCCTGAAAAAGGACTCCGAAAACGATCGGCAGTTTTAAAATTTATATATAATCATTTTAAACAAAGTGTATTAATTTTAATTCATAAATTGGATTCTTGCTAAAAGCTAGGAATGAAATATAACTAATACGATACACGTCATAACTGATTTGTATTAATATTAGTTAGGGTTACCAAATAATAGGATTTCTGCATTAGATAGAATTAACTGTGACAAATCAGATTAAACTAAATTATTCCGTCCATGCGTATTAACTACCAGTGCATATTAGGTAATTGTCGTGTTTCACAATTCATCACAGACATATAATATTCTCCCTGACCCAATAAATATAAGAAAAAGTATTACACAGAGCGTTCCAAAAACATTGGATAAACCTGATACTGGTGATAGACCTAATCATGAGCTATCATAATAACAAAACATGACCTATAACAAAACATAAGTCCTCATTATAACAAAACGTGACACGATTTTTGAGATATGAGCGTTTTTTTTAAACTTTCAAAAATCTTTACCTTGTGCTTTTTTGGGTGCTGAAGAAGCGATAATAAAAATAGTAATATATCGCTTTTACTTTTTTTACGCATATTGAAAAAGAGATATGCTCTTTAGTTGGACAAAAGTACAAAGGATCAAAGTTGATGAAAAAAAAAAATTTATCATTGATTTTTTAAATATAAAATTATGATATTTTATTGAAAAATTTAAAAACATTTATAAATAAGATCACAACTATTTTTCAGTATGGCTAGGCTAGGCCATATACTACGCATATGCCTCCCGAGAGCCTTAACCACGCTTGCCGCTATTTTACAAGGCATCAGATTCTCGGCGTCCTGGTCGTCCACTGTTGACAATTCGTCGGCAGTTTTGGGTCAGGGCTGCGGGACGTGGACTTGACTTGGGATTTTATAAAGGCAATGTTTTAGTTATTATGATAACTCATGACTAGGTCTATTACCAGATTCAGGATTATCCAAGGTTTGTGGGACACCGTGTATTTCGTATAGAAATACCACGCATTCGTGTAGAAATATAACCACCGTTGTTTATAGTATATTTTCAGAATATTATGTAAACGTAAAAACTCCAAAAAAGTACATTTCGGTGATAGCAGAATAACACTTTTTAGTTTTAATCCAAAAAACTTTTTCCGCTCCGAAATTGTTGTCAGTTAAAATAAAATCGTCTATGTTTCTGTATGAGAATGGTACTGTTGCAAAAAAAATGACAAACGAAATTCACACTCTACTCAATTGCAGTTCAACCTTTTTATTGTGAAATTCGTCTGTAAAAATGCACTGTAAAAGTGTACATTTTTTATTAGATTTTTGTTAGTTTTGGTTCTTTATAAAGCGAATTTAGGATTTTATTTGAATTCCTTTAAAAATACCGCTATCCTGTAAAGTTATAACATTATAAATTACGTATTATTCAATGTATTATCCAATATAAACTGGCGGCCTCTAGAGTAATGGCCCACAATGTGGTGGTTCCGGGCTCGATTCCCGGTGAGTCCTTAAATGGTGAGTCAAAAATAAGTCAAAGATTTCCGGTGAGTCAAAAATGATTTTTCTCATTCCTGGGTGTTTGTGATGTTTTTTTAAAGATTATCAAAAAATTTGTGAAACAATATTTTGTTAAAGATTTATCAAAAAATACTGTCGATTTTACTACTGCTACTACTACTTGCCCTTATCCGCACCCAATGGTGCATAGGGCACTGCATCGGTACACCAAGCTTTATTTCGAATGCATTCAATAACTTATTTATGGCGATATTTTGTAGACTATTCAAAATGTTTCGTTTATTTCACACCTTACGTCGACTATATATGTATTAACAACATACCCTGGTTGCGAATTCATTATATTTTTGAAAAAAAACTTTTGGCTGTCTGTAAAGTCGGTTTACGGACGATAATTTTATGTGATACGTCATAAGAAAACATTGGTGAAAAATAGCAAACTTTTATGAATTGAATTGAATTATTATTACTGAATTATCATTATTTTGTATAATACAAAGCAGGAGTTAATTGAAAATTACATTTTTTTCCATAAATTAACATTTATTTGCACTCGTTAATTTCACTTTCGTTTTGTAGCTTGTGTGCTGCTGCTGTCTCCTTTCTACTCGGACGCATCGGCCGATAGAGTAGAAAATAGATAGATGCGTCACAAACCTAAAGCTTAGGCCGATCGTGCCTCTCTATCGCTTGTTCCGCGCTCTCGCTTGCACGCTCGGCTCAGGCGGAACGTGACAATAAGTCATGCTTTTTCGTGTGTGCAGCCGGCGTTTATCGATTTATTAGACGTTATCACGTTGAAAATTACGTGAACGGTTCGTCGGGTGTGAAATGAGCTTTCTGGTTGCTACAAGTGAGTATTTAACTTCAGTATTTGATTCAAGGAGAGTTTATATAGGGAGTTAAATCGGATCTAAACGTCGGCGAATCTTTTCCAATCACTACAAGTGGGAATAAATCTTTCACGGCCAATAATCCACTTCGGAATCGTGTAAAGTTACCCAAGATTTCTTCAAGTACACAAATCACTGTCGATCTACAAGTGAAACTCTTGATTTCGAAACTTTGATCGCTTTCTTCAGGAAAGTCTTCAAACAATTGCAGCAAAGTCTCCGCTCGCTCCCAGCGATGTAAAGGTTAAAGTTTGCTATCTTGTCGGTACGTGATTGGTTCTCCCGTATCCCCTCCCTTTCCCAGTAATCGGGCCATAACCTCATGTCAGTACTTAAGTAACAACGCAAGTTTTTTATCTTTAAACTTTCATTTGCTCTCGAAGCGGAGCGTGCGTTGCATGTAGGAGGATTTTTGAACACTGGTGAATAATTTTTTTGGTTTCTAGTTTCTAGCGTATCCTACGTAGGTTTTTAGCAGTTTTCTTATGCAGACTACCTTAAAATTCCTTATCGAAAAATTTGCATAAAATTAATATTTCAATACATTTGTGAATGTTCTTTTTTTTGTGGATCTGTTTCATATGTCTTGTTTTATTTATAAAATTCACAATGACTTACATAGTTAGATTTCATCCCTCAAAACACATTTATGTACTCAATTCGTAATTTAAAAAAATGAAACTAATTATGTATGTTGGAGCTACCACATATTACAAAAATTCTCAATTAATTTTGGATTAAATTGGTATAAGGTTTAACAAACTATGTACGAGTATGAAGGCTCTGAAGCGTAAGACTGATCATCTTGCCTTTATGTAACGAATGGTCAAGATCACTATACTTGTTGTACCAATGCAGTGCCTAATGCACTATTGGGTGCGGATAAGGGTCTGTCTGTATAATAATTTTTTTTAAACGAAATCATGTTTAATGGGCTACGGGACAATTTAAAAAAAAAAACATTTTTGATGGGGATTTATATCTTAGGTAAGAATTTTTTTTTGTTTTCATTATTATGTCCATAATTAATTTTTAAAATATCAAAATCGTGATTTACCGCCAAAACAGGCCAATATATGGTAAGATGGTAAGATGATGATTAATATTTTAACCAAGTTTAGAAGCCCAAAATAGAAATAGTACATATTATATATTTAGAACGACCCTTTTTGTGCGCTTAGGAGACGGGTGCTTTTAAAACATCCGTATGCGGTCAAGCTCCGTTTTTAAACATTTTTTAAAGAGAATCTTATGATTTTTTTTTTTTTTTTTTCGCAGGAAAATTTCAAATACTCATTACTATTCACACAAAAAAACGATACTTCAAAATATAGGACATTTCCCCATTCCTGACAAAACTAAGTTTCTCATAATTAAGAAAACTTTTTGAATTTTCTTATCTACATTATGTAGAGAGTAAATATTAAGATTAAAGGTTGAAGTTTTTTCGCAGGCAGGTTAGTAAGAGAAAAAGTTTTGTTCTTCAAATTAATGAAGAATTACGTTTCTATCCAAGAAGTGTTTCGGGATCCCATTTAATTATTAACACAGTTCCATACAAACTACTAAAATAAAATATTTAATATCGAGTTCAGCATACTTTTTCTTTTCTGATAATAAATAAAAAAATATTTTCATGAACTTTCTTGTTTTTCTTTTCTGACTTTACTGCATATACGATAAGCACTCTGAATAATATAGTATAATACATACATATGTATAAGATAACATTTGTGAAAAAACCTACTCTCAGTAAATTAAAAAGCTAATTTGAAAATGAAATACGAATAACAACACATAATACTGTTTTGGAAAACAATTTAAAAATTTAAATAAATTATTCCACATAGATCCATAAACCCCTAGATCTTGTATCTTATTGTTAGTTTTTGGCCGTGACAAATTATAAGTGAAAATACAATCATAATTGCGTATAAAACACAATAAAAATAAAATAATACTTGTGTTAGCAACATCAACAATAATAGTTTTTATAACGTAATAAGATCAAATTCATTCATCAAAGAAGCTCAGGAATCGAATGTGGATTATCTATACGTTCACAGAACTTACGATATATATTTCATCAGCTTGGTCTTAACCTAATTATATCTTTACCTAATTTTAACCTAATTCTTAATAGCTACTACTTATAGCATTTTATATATCCTATTCCGTCAACCAACCTATAACATGTCTTATAATATTATGTACACAGTAAAATGATTCGTCGTTTCCAGGAGTTGAGTTCACCGCAACATTTGTCTGATTAAATAATACGACTAACTGATTGATAACGACTAATAGCTAACGACCGTATGGTGTGCTGGGGTCAACCACACAGATTTTTTATATCGCAGATTGAGAGTTACCAACACACGTATATAACGCATATTTTGTACGCAACACCGTATACTATTTTACATTTACATTTTTAAATAGCGTTTTGTATAAACTAGACTTTTTTATAAAAGTGCATTTCCAAGTACAGCAAATTCTCTAAATTAATAGGAAAACCAACAGTTATTAAATGCAATAGGAAGTAAATAAATAAACTTTAAACGTTAAATTTTTCACAAATTTTTATTATATGGACATAAAAAAACATTCTCTCAACATAAAAATTACCAGATATAGGAAGTATAAATAAAAATGTTATTTTCTGATGCTAATTTAAACACGTGCAGAATATTTAATTGTATAATTTTATCCCTAACTTGTTGACAAAGTTATCGACTGTTTCCATACATCAAATTTATGTATTTTTGTGTAAAAGCAATAAGTGTCGTTAGTAAATTAATTAATAAAAATTTTTAAAATATAGCATATTGTAAATATTATTTAACTAATCTGAATATTATCAGGAAATTACGGAATCCCCCGTATGAGCAGCTGATAATTATAAATTAAATTTAATGTATTTAGTTAAGACTACATTTATATTGTGTATAATGCTTAAGTCTGTGTAAATGTACTTAAACTTAAGAACCTAGGTTAATTTGAGCGTGGAGCTTTACATGAAATGATCAATATTAACTTCCGCTGAATAGATCTAAGGGTTTCCACTTAATTGAAATCTTATCGAAGAACTTAAAATGACATTTATGAAGGTTGTAATTTAGTCAAGAATATTGAGGTACAAATGTAGTGAGTGTTCTTGCATATATATAGTTTTTTAATTAGAATTGAAGGGTAATAAAAAAGGCGTTTTTTAAATAAGTGTTTGTTAATATTATATAAAATACACCTTCTTAAATCATTTCGACTTGGAAAGACTTTGGGTCCAGATTGTATTGTATTAGATTGATTATAATATACCCCGATACCAACTATGTGCGCCTTGTTGAATACTAATTCTACATACAATGGCAATTTTATATAATTTCTAATTTTATACACTTTCTCCAAAGAAGAAAATAATCTAAAAACATTTATTTAATGAAATTTATGTAAGATACACAAGGTTTGTGTTTATTGTTATAAACTATTTCAATGAAACACTTTTTTTATAACTCCTTTTTTTGCGTAAAAGTATTTTAAGGCGATCCATCCAGCGCGGAGCAAAAAAAGGCAGTTTTCAAACTAAACTTTAGAGTCAAATAATAAGTTTAATATAAAATTTTGAAAACCATGTAAAAGATGGAACATTTATCTAGTTAGTTGATGAAATAAAAATATTTTAAAAAAAAAATTTTATTGACTAAAAAATTGCAAGGAAAAGTTGCATTTTTCATTTTTTTCAACATTTTCAACACAAAGTTTTAGTAATTAGATATTAATCAATTAAAATTTACTAAAAAAAACCATAATTAATGAAATAATCTTTAATTTTTAGAGTCTGATCATCCTTTATTCCATCGACGAAAGTTTTCGAGTGAATTTTCAGTCGCGGAATAAATTCAGTCCCGGAGAAATGTTAATAGGATTTTCTTGAAACGTAACGTAAAGGAAATTAACGTGGCTGTGAATAGTTTATAATGCTCGGAACAATTACCGTCCACAACTGTTCAGAACGAAAGGAAATCAAAACCTTCCATTGGTCTGCCACATCGGGCGAGGAGTTGGAGCATACCACCCCACATAGTGAAAATCGATCTTTTGTAGACGAAATCTTCTAATCAATCATGCCGATTATTCTAACTATTAATATTATAGTGATTCCTTCAAGATTTCAAGTACTTGTACTAGATTATGTAATGTTTTTTTTCGCCTTTTATAACCTGCAAATTTATTAACCTGCTATTGTTTATTGAACAGTTTCCAGTAATTTCTAGTCATGCCCATTACTACAATACTGTATGCAGTGTGGAACATTATGGGCTTAGCATTATGTCGTATGTGCAGAACATGCAACAAGACTATTACGACTGATTGGTACACGGTATAAACATGCCAATTCCAGATTAATTTACGACGATAAGGGCGAATTCAGTCTGCTTTACATATAGGTAAATAGGGTTAAATGGTTGGAAATCACTTACCTATCGTACCTAATATGTAATATTACTATAAACTAGAAGAAAAAATTGGTACATGTAAAACATTGTACTTAGGTATTAAATAACCTAATAAATATTGTAAATAAACATACGCTCATGAGTTTTTCTGAAAGTTCGTGATATCGATCAAATTAGAATCCATTGATATTTTACCCTTTTTTTGTATTGCTACAAAACAGCCAATCAATTACGAAAAATAGTTCGTTTAATTGTGTGAACTTGAATTTTTATTATCATCAAAATATTATGTTTTATATTTGGTTTACAATTATTGTTTATTAGTATACATAATTCGTTCATAAAATTGCATCGGAGAGATTAGAAAAATGTTGCCTTGCAGCAAGTTCTTCTAACTAATTTAAATCTATCAGAATGAAAGGTAGTATTTCAGTGACTGCAAGAAAGAAAAAAATATTGCATCTCTGGTGGTAATTTTTTTAAATGATCAAAAAAAAATTATCCTTAAAAAAACTTTTTTATTTATTTGAACTGAACATAAAATTTGAACTCTAAAGGAAAATTTTTCTTGCAGATGTCACCATTCCAATTAAAACGGTTTTCTGAAAATTTTCTGAATACATTTAAACACGGAACGAAATGCAAGCATTTAACAGGAATTTCGGAGGCAGTGCTTAAAGAAAAATTCTACACAAGGTCACAGTTCCGTCGGGGTCTGTTTGCTATTTCATTATGGAGAGATCAAAAGCGTCGCTTTGTGAAAAAATATGGAGGAAATTTTTCCTCCTTCTCACTTTGGAAGATCACGCAACAACGAGACTTTCCATTAACAGCTGTCATTTTAAATGACACGGATATAATATTTGTTTTTTGAGTACATATGAAATCAGAATAATGTACATTTTTGTATAAACGACGAACTGTTGTCAATTTTAATGATCATTATAATATCAGTGATTGATTATATTTCTCTGCTATTTATGTAAAAAAATATTATTTTAGAATTTAAAGTGTACCTATATCTGTGACGATTACACGTTGAATGTTCCATCAGATACCCCGCAGATTTTTCACAACTTTTTTCCTGCTAAAATGTTTCTATCATCATCATCATATCAGCCCGTGAAGGTTCACTACTGGACCTAGGCCTCCCCCTACCGCCTCCACTTCTCCCGATCCTGCGCCATCCCCATTCACCATCTTCCAGCAAACTTTTGATATCGTCCACCCATCTCATCAGTGGACGTCCTTGAGGCCTCTGGTTTCTCGGTCTCCACACCAGAATGCGTTTCGTGCATCTGTCGTCCGTCATTCAGACTATGTGACCGGCCCATTTCCACCTCAACCAAGCAATTCGCTTTACCACGTCGCAGACCTTTGTCTGGCGGATCCAATCGTTCCTTATTCTGTCTCTTAATGTTATTCCCAATGTTATTCACTCAATGCTTCTCTGTGCAACTTACGACTTCTTTTTCCATAGCTTTTCTTATTATGATTATTATAAATAAAACGCTTACAAACTAGAAAGAAAAGCGGAAAGTAATAAAAAAAGTAAAGAGAAATCCCTCTTTTTGCTATTTTCTTAATTTTTCAAGCAAAATAAAAACCATTAGAAGTAAGGGTTTTATAATATTGTCTTTCTTTTCCGTTAAAAAATAAAACCCCCAGTTTGCGGCCACATTTAATGGAAAAGTTCTGACTTGTGATCATACAAAATGACGACTGTAAATGGAGAACCCTAAAGGCGTTTTACCTTTACAAAAATAAAGGGGCTCAGTATAAGGTTAACTCGTAGTTCAAGAATTTATTTAAAATGGGATCATTTCCCAGAAATTTCATATTTCATCTTTCTCAACCCTTTGAAATTTTTTCTGTTTTAAATATTCTACGTTCAGGTAAAAAGGCAAAACCTTTGACGTTCGAAAAATAGACTTTTATAAATAGGTGTACTTTTTTTTCGATATACCACTGTACATTTTTTTTAAATTACAAAGGCTAGTAACGTGTTTATTATTACATTTATTAATTTGAAAAGGTATTAAAATACCTTTATCAAAAAAATAACTAGAAATATATTTTTATTAATTTATTTAAAAGCGTTCTTATCTATTGTCCGCCTCGTGGCATGGCGGTAGCGCGTTTGGCTGCCATGCATGAGGTCGCGGGTTCGATTCCCGACGGTGATTTTCACAATATTTCATATTTATGTGATACCTTGGACAGGCGCTGAAGCGTAAGACTGATCATCTAGCTTTCATGTAACAAGCTATCAAGATTCACTGCACTTGATGTACCTATGCTGTGCCCTATGCACCATTGGGTGAGAATAAAGGAGAGTAGTAGTATATGTTGTTGAATTTTTGGATTTACAGTATTATTTTTTTAACTTACAAGCACCATAAAAAAATATCCTCGATATCGAATAAAATTTATACATTACTATTGGTTGTACGTACGTTATATAAATCAGCTTTCAAATTTTGTTAAAAACTGTAAAATAAAATAAAATAAAAATAATGTTTTTTATTAAAACAGAGAGCGCGCATTTAAAAATAAACCTGAAAATCTGTACAAATTTACCTGCGGAATCTAACGTGGAACGTTATGTTAAATCTTATGTCGAATTCCGAAGAAATTTCACCACTTGGTTAAGTTTCCTTGAGTTGGCCAAGTAAGTTGATATCCCAAGGGAGTGATTCTCACCATCCATCGATACTTCACCCCTTGTTCGTGCTAACCTAATATACAAAATACTTATATGGCAGAAAACATCAATTTTCCGACGCGGAAAAATAAACAAATTTCTTTTAATAGCATTTGAAGAATACTTTAAGACAAAACCTTTTTATAAATCACATTTTTTTTGTGTATTTAATTTTTTTCACACACTCCATTATTCTCTTACTCTTTTTCATTTTCATCAATCATTCAAGAACTTAATTTGACATCTTACCAGAAATGAAAAGTTTGAAAGGGAATATGAATATTAAGGCTTTTACGGGGGTTTTTGTCCATAAAGACATACTAAGTCATACTCAAAATATATTTTACCCAAGAAAGTTCAAAGCTATATGTTTTTTTTAATTCTAAAGGCTGGTTTTATAAACATCCGTTATAAGCGCTTGGTTTACTAATCCGGTTATATTCCGGTTATATTTAGGTACTGAATATTGCCCAATTAGTATGTTTGATCCGCCTCTTAGCATAGTGGTAGCGCATTAGGCTACCGTGCATGAGGTCGCGGGTTTCGATTCCCGTATGGGGTCAACATAAAATATTTATTAACATGTGATTTTCATATTGATATTTCATGTGTGATACCTTGGACTGTACTGCAGCGTATGACTGATCATATTACCTTCATGTAATAAAATGACCAAGAATCGCTGCGTTTACCGATGCAGTGCCCTATGCACCATTGGGTACGGATAAGGTAAAATAATAGTAGTAGTAGTATATCAAACGTTACGAACGGATGTTTATAAATCTAGCGGTTAAAACATTATACTAAAATTACAACAAAACATTTTTTACATTACAAAAATAATAATCTTTCTTTGTTTTCTTATTTACACTTCTTTGTTAAATTATATAAATCATGATTATATTACTATATCATTTTGTATTTTTTATATGAACCTTAGAGGCTTGCATTAACCACCTGTTATTCATAGTTTTAATGCCCCCGAGAGAAACATCTTATGATATAAAGGCCCACCTAATTTTTTTTACATGAATTGTTTTAAATTTCGACTAAATTCGGAACAATAATTAAGACTTTCCCTTAATAAATTACAGCTCAAGTAGTCCCTTCCTGCAATCAAAAGATGTTTCCATATCTAAAAGACCCGATAAGCCAATTTGCAAATTACTCCAATAAATTTATTTCAATACTGGTAGGGACATTCTACTATCGGTAACATCTTTATTTAATGGGCCTAACGCGGACTTACACTAACGTGGTTTTACGATACACACGAAAAGGGAAAAACTTGCAAGGAAAATATTTAAATTCAATTACTTTTCTTGCCTCGAAGCAGATGGAACTATGTAAATTTTATTCTCTAGATGGAAGTAATTAAGAAGGCTTGGAATAATTAAACTGCTATCTCTAAGCATTTGATAATAAGATAGTTGATTAGTTGAAAGTTTAATTACCTTTTAGTTACCAAAGTTTAGAATTGTTTCACTCTTTCTAGAGTTAATTGCTGGAAATTGTGCTTCCGAAAGAAATGACAGAACATCTTGCGCTTACATGCATAAAATAATAAGTTATAAGTGTATAAGCTGCCCCAAGAAATCGCTAACTAAAAAACCATGAATAAATTCTTAAAAGAAACAAAAAAAAGTTTTTTGCCCCATTTAAAGTGCGAATTATAAGTTTTTAATAACACCTTCATTAAACGCCATTCGCGGCACTGCCCCTGGACTGGACTGAGCCGAAACTGAAATTGCACGTGTTTTGCATAG
Organism: Micrasema minimum; assembly: GCA_022494985.1. Taxonomy (NCBI): domain Eukaryota; kingdom Metazoa; phylum Arthropoda; class Insecta; order Trichoptera; family Brachycentridae; genus Micrasema; species Micrasema minimum. The sequence continues at coordinate 21,991 of JAGVSP010001070.1, forward strand.
CAACACATTGTATTAACCAAAATCTATCTTTCTTGTATTAACATAATGCTCACAGAAACATACGCAGTAACATGATCTCAATAAATTTAAAGCCTTATAAGAGCTATTTTTTTTTAAAATGCTTAAATTTAATAACGGTTTTCTCAAAACTCAGAAGCCCGCTATTTTGTTGTTGAATATGTATCGTGACCTTTGAATCTGAGATTGAAGAAAAGAAAAATTTTTCTTCTCATAAAAGTTTCATTAGTACCGCAGACTAAGTAAAATTGCACAAATTCATATTTAACTGCTGTTTTTTTTTTTTTATTATTTTTTTTTTAACCACCTCAACAGGCCACTGGAGGCCCAATTACAGAGGGGAACAACATCACAAACACCCAGGCTTGAGAAAAATCACTTTTTATTTTTGTGTTCTTACCGGGAATCGAACCCGGAACCTCCGTATCGTGAGTCCAGCGTCTTGGCCATTACGCTACGGAGGCCGCCAATTTGATTTTGTTTAATTATGGATAGTATTAATTTGACTAAATACATGATATTTGATAACAATTTTCAAAAAGTTATCGAAAAAAAAATCTATTTCGTACTCAATTTTCTCGAAAACCATGGGTCAAATCAAAAAAGTTACTCCACAAAATCAACTCCAAATGTTGTGTAGATTAACTGTGTCCCAATTGTACATCGAGTTTTGTTACACCATGTATATGTAGTACAAAAAGATGCTGCTGGTTTTATGGCTTATGGTGTATATAATAATTAAAAAAGTATTTGATTAAATCTTAATATCATAAATCTCTGCAGATTTTTATTTTATATTGTTTTAAACTTTGCTATTAGTTTAAAGCGATCAAGTTATTTGGCATAGGCGCATAAGTGCTGTTATTTCAAATAGCCGTTAGAACAATTACGATTATTGTTATATAAATACAAATAATAACTAAGTTTGGAATGAAATCAATGTTAATGGGGTTTTAATGGTAAACATTGAACAAGTTGATGAGGGGGATTATATTTTGGTTGCCGTGATCGAAATATTGTATATTTAGCTACCAAATAATCGGTATAACATAATGGTACCTATTTATTTAAAAAATATCGTTTTACCAAATCCTTATTTTAATTATTAAAAACCAATCATCGTGGAATGTATTCAAATTGTCTATTATAATCCTTTTAATTAAAGCTTGATTAAGTTAAAAGTTCGTCACGTGGTAATTTGTATGAATCAAGTCTAATATAGCTTGTATCGGACTTGGTTCAAACAAATACTCTGTGTCCAGTTATTAAAATAATGTCTAACGAGTGATTTATATTGATAAACGAAAATCATTCTTATATGGCATGTTGTTAATTTTAAAATAATGTTTCAGATATAATTCAACATATAAAACAAAATAAAATAAATATCTAGTGGTAAGGTCTGGATTACAATGTTTGGGTTAAAATCCCGCTCCGCCACAACTTGTTTTCTACTTTCTGACGCGGTTATTTCCGACTGTTTAAAAATAGCCCTAAAATTCTATTATGTAAATATGTTTGTACATCATAAACAAATTCATAAACACAATAGAACATGACGATATTTTTAGTATGGGTAAAAATAATTTTTTTTAAGGAAAAAACAGATTTAATCAAAAATATCTTTCATTTGTTTAAAAAAAAAAACAGAACTTTAGGTCGGATTTAGTATTATGGGAATAGAATATTCAATAAAACAATATTCGCAAAAAAAATGTTTAGCGGATTTTGCAGGCGCAACGACGATTTATAATTCTACGCATGTAAGTAAGTAAAAATCAATGATTAGGTATAATACCACGACTTTTCATTACAAATTAATTCAAATAGCGTGTTCAAATCCAATAAAGGATTAATTGCTTTTACGTACATATTTCGAATTACAAAAATAATAAGCACTGGTTTATAATGGCACGTTTGCAAATAAGCCGGAGTGACGTATTTTGAAAGTTAATTAGTTTTCGTTAAAATACGTCAGCGAAAATGTAAATACTCGGTTAATTTTACATTATTCCGTTCCAATTGAATGAATAATGAAGTTTTAAGAAACACCATGTATGGAGAAACACCCATTGTCTTTCATTCCCTTATTTGTACCCAATTGTGAATGGTGTATAGAAATTGATCGCCAATTGTGTTGTAACTTAATATTTTTAACATGTTAAGCAGTAGTACTAAATAGTCGTAAAAAAGTACCGAACTTATGGTTCTATTTTAAACAACTGAACAACTAATCACGCCAACTTCTGCTGGGTAAGTAAAGAGGATAAAACGCCTAACCACTCCTGTCCTTGCACACTTTCTTCTCCTTATTCATACATCTTCTTTTTTCTTCTTCTTTTCTTCTTTTTTCTCTAATCTCTTCTTCTTCTTCTCTTCTTTCTTTCTCTTTTTTTCTTTCCTTTTTTTTTTTTTCTTTTATTTTCTCTTTTTTTTGGCCTTTCTTCTAACTGTTTTTGTAAATGCCCCAATATTCTTTTTCAAACTGAATTCTTTTTTTTTAACTAATGTTCCAGATTTTATGTTACAATACTCTTTAACGACTGTGTTGGTTTTGTAATCAAATGAATTTTAAAAAATAAAAAACATCCTCTCATGACTACTTTCAAGTATTATTTAATTGTTATATTTTCAAGATAAATAATCAAAAATAAATAGGCCGTTTACTCATTCGTTGCCACAAATCCTAGTCCATTAGATAGGACTTCTGTTCTGAAATTCCTCTCGGGGGAATAAATTAGTTTTGATCTGGCGCTACCATACAAAGCCTTATCCTAATCGATCCGGAAGAAGGTCACATCCGAAGTGTTGGACCGTAACGGGGGTGAGCCTGAGAAGGTTGTGGCTAGCTTAGGGTGCCAGAATCTATCTACTTAGATTACAGCTATCAATTATAAATACTTTGCTCGATAACTGTATTAGGCTCTTTAGGATAAACACCCAAAATTAAGAGGTTACGCTGTCATGAGACCGCGACTGTATCTTCAAGCAATAAGGCGATCCATCCAGCCAAACATGATTTCAGAACTGATTTCAAATTTTCAAAACGTACGCTTTGTATATGATTGATTTTCAATGAAAATACATGATTTTATAATGTTAATTGCAATAATATTTTAGCAATTTTTGAAGAAAAAAAAAGCACTTAATTGAAAAATACGTGTTGTATATAGAAATGTATAAAAAAAAAAAACATTTTTAAAAGTAATATGTATAAGAAAGAGCGATTAAGTTTCGACAATTTAATTCGAAATGGACTCTGAAACAATTTTATTTACGAAAATCAGATACTTTTAAAAAAAAAAAACTAACTCATCCTCCAATAAGACAATAATTATAATCTATAAATATATATATATATTAAAAAATATAATTAATTAAAAATATTAGAATATAATATCTAATTATTAAAAACATTGTGTTGAAAATGTTGAAAAAAAACGAAAAATGCACTTTTCCTTGCAATTTTTTAGTCAAATAATTTTTTTTTTTAAATATTTTTATTTCATCAACCAACTAGATAAATGTTCAATCTTTTATATGGTTTTCAAAATTTTATGTTAAGCTTATTATTGGACTCTAAAGTTTAGTTTGAAAAGTAAATCTTTGTTGTAGTTATTTTAATGGAGTTGAATTTACTTCATCTATCTACTTTCCAAACTTTTTACGCACTGTTTTTGCAGTTTCGCAGCACACAAGACACAAAACGATGGGTGGTGTCCATGGACACCAATTCAGTTTAACCTCCGGTGAACCATTTTTTCTTGTCTTTCCATGGTGTGAACAAAACTCGATGTTCAAGCGGGAAACCAGTGAATCTACATAATATTTGCAGTCGATTTTCTATGTTTTTTTTTTATTATTTGATCCATAGTTTTCGAGAAAATTGAGAAAGAAGTTGATATTTTTTTCGATAATTTTTTTTTACAATTTGTTATAAAAATATTATTTATTCAAGTACAGTCAAATTAATACAATCCATAAAGAAAACAAAATCAAAACCAGCATTTTAATAAAAATTCGTGCAATTTTCCTTAATCTGTGGTAGGTTCTTATAAAAGCTTTATTAGAAAAAAAAATATTTCAAGGTCAGATTAAAAATCATATTACACATTCGACTTCAAAAAAGATGTAGATTCACCAGGTTTCGGGTTCTACTACGAGTTTTGTTACACCGCGTATAGTATAATAATATGTAATAAGTCTATTACATAGTAAATAAATATATATTTTTGTTTATGGTTTTTATAATTTTAAATTGATTACTTAATCACCCATAATCACGTGAATTAGTTAGCAAACCATTATGTTTATTGTTCCCATAGGTCAGGGTTGTGAGTAAACAATATTCCGGTGACCAATTGATACAGCAAGATTAATGTGTATTGTTTCTTGTTCTGAGCAAACATTGCCAAGCCTAACTTATGAATTAGTCGTGTTTCCACCCTTCTCAAATTAAAGGATTTTACATTCTGAGCATTTACTAAAATATTAAAATGGGCTAGAATTTAATTTCATTTAATTAAAACTTTCAAAATAATTTCTTTTTAGAAATTTATGGATACCTTAATTAATATCCGTCAAATTTCTACCTACTAATGAATGTTAAAATAATAATAATACATTCACAGTAAAACAAAACATAAAAAATACCATTTTTATATTATATTATATGTCATTTCATTCTTAATTACTTTATAACTTTTTGTGTATTTTCACTCTTTTCTATTCACTTTTTACTCTCTAATTGTTGCTGTTTATTTTTTAACTTTTTATATTTAATTTTTACTTTTTATTAATTTGTAGTAGGTGGTTAATGTTTTAAAATTGTATACTAATGTATTTGTAGTTCCTAATCAAACGACATAAATTAATTGTTGTTTATCGGGTCTACTATACAGGGTGTAACAGAACTCGATGTACAAGCGGAAAACTGGTGAATCTACGTCATATTTGGAGTCGATTGTGTTATATGACTTTTTGATTTGAGAAAAAATGTAACAAGCCCATTTTATATTACTGTACAACTTTGAAATAGTTATATACTTACTTTGAGTATTTTCGCTTCATGTTATTAGACTATGTAATTTAACCATGACACAATATTTTATTACTGGCAACACTCGCAACTCATAATTGCAGAGAACTAAGTTCTGCATTGCATCTGATTGGTTTATGCATCCAGAAAACTTCGGTATTTCGTTTCAACTTCTGTTCATTTTCATAATTGCATAATTGCACCATTTTCCGAGTAGATGGTAAGGAAGAAGTTATAAGTTCCGGACATTTACATAATTAACAGAAAACTTTACTGCCCAGCGGGTAGCACTTGAACAAAGTTAATTGGACACGCAAATTACATTTTTTATTTTTGTGTTTTAGATGTAAAAAATATCATTAAAATCTGGACTTGATTTTGATAAAAACTTTTGCTTAAAATATTAAGTTTTATAAAGTTAGTTGCACATCCGTAAAAATAATAATAAGTGTTATACCCTCCATTCAATAAAATTATCACATGCGTATTTTAACTTAAAGTAAATCTATTATTGTAGATTCAGTCTAATGGCCCTTGACAAACATAAAGTTTCGTAAACTACTAACAACCAAATGTGGTGTACAAGAAATGTCGTATTTTATTGTTATATTCCTTGCAGCAATGATGCACCACATTTGTTTATCACATTTTACTGAATCTATAAAACTTTTGTCTTAAGTAAAAGTAATTGCTTCTTGTATGCTTAATTGCCCTGTCTCGACATGGTTTTTTTAGTGAGTCGGGGCCAGCTTATTGTCACACGTCATGACTGATCAGGTCGCCTTCTTTTACAAATGATAATAATTTAGATATGTAACTGTATTTTAATAATATAAACGAATAATAAGTTTAAAAATATATAAAGTATGTAGTTTATTACCTTTTGGCAGTGTTACATTCGCCTCCGCAGGTCGGTGTATCACCAGGGTCAGGATTGCAGTTATGGTAAACTGCACAATCCATTCCTTGCACTTGCACTTGCACGAAAACATTGCACGACGCCCCATCGTACCACGCGCGCACTATACACTATTGGCTCAACTAGCCAAACACATTTCACTGAACTACTCTTAATTAACTGGATTAATACTTAAACGTCTGTGGAACGAAGTCATTTAGTAAGATACCTGGCAAAAAAATCTAAAGCTTAGACAAACAAATAAAAATAAAAAATACATAAATATGAGTCTTAAGAGAAGAAAAATCTCAGGCAAAAAAATAAACGCCTAAAAATGTCACAATCGGGAGACAAGTCTAAACTCGTTTCAAAATACAACAATTTTACGCATTGAATATATATTATGTATTCAGATCACTGATTTCATTGATTTTACGACTAACGTTCAGGCTTAAAGTTTGCAGGAAAAAACATTTTTTAAATTATTAGAGTTTGAAAGTGAGCAAGAGGGCAAAACGCGTCATATTGTTTAAAAATAATAAAAATGGTAGAATTTCGGATTTAGCTTAATTGGATACCTCCACTAATTTTTATCAAGTGGACCTCTAACTTAAATAACTACAACATTATTTTCCCAAAAAGTCCCAAAATATGTTAAAATTATATGCTTATTCAGTACGTATTTTGAAAAAATGTAGGGTACCAAAAAGAAAAGCATTATCAAATATGGAGTTTTTATGTCCAAATGTATTTTTCTCATTTATGTAATCAAATAGATAAGTTTCTTTAAAAAACACCTTTTTATTATAAAATATGAGTGAGTACTAACAATTTCGGAATCAAAACATTTTTCAATGGTGTGTGTTAGCAGAAGCATTGATTTGTTTCGGCAAAATCAGACAGAATGTTGATGTCAATAAATTCGAATTTCTAAGGATCGGAAACGAATTTGATTTTCGTATAGCTCACCGGAAGTAACAATCATCCAAGAGGAAAGGAGCAATATCCGACCGGAAAACTGTGAATTTTTTAATAGTACACATTGAAAAGTGTTCATTTCCGGAACACGGGTCAAATTCCGGTCGCATATTGTATGAACACACATTTTAATATTCTCCCCTAAAAAACCAACAACTTTATTGGTATATTATATGGAAGCTGTTTACTTTTAATTAAAAAACACGCACCGACACATCTGTTTTATTTTTAACGTCTATTTTGCCAATACAACTAATTTTAAAAAACGTGAAAATCATTATAGGTACATTAAATATTTACGAAATTTAATAGTTGGATTTTGGTCGAAGTTTTTTGGCACGTTTATTTTATTTTATTTTGTTTGAGAACATGCAGCTTTTACAAATGAGTAAAAAAATAAAACAGTTATGTTATATATTCTGATTACTTGTATGCTATTTCCGTTTATACAGAAAAGATAATTTTAATTCAGATCGTTGAATTATTCTAAACGTGCAAAAAATTATTTAAAGTAAGAATATTTGCTATTTGGATACAAAAGTATGTGAAAATATTATTAGTTACTTTTCAACTGTACAAAATACGAAAGAACCTTTTTTATTTTACTATTCATTCGTCTACCTCGTAGCATAGTGGTAACGCATTTAGCTACCGAATGAGGTCGCGGGTTCGTGTCCCGTATGGGGTCAGAATGAAATATTTATTAACATGTGATTTTCATTTTCATTTCCTGTGTGATAACTTGGACTGTACTGCAGCGTATGACTGATCATCTTACCTTCATGTAGTAAAATGATCAGGATACACTGCACTTGATGTACCGATGCAGTGCCCTTTGCACCATTGCGTGCAAATAAGGGAAAGTATTAGAAGCAGCATTCATTTATAAAATATTCTAAACAAAACCTTTGAAATTCCTCTTCTCTACTGCTAACGTTTGTTTATGTTAAAAATTATTAAAAGAATTCGTTAAAGGGTGTGTGAAATAATCTTTATTTCTTGTTAGGGGTTGAAATTCTTTTGCGTGACTTAAGTGAATACAATAATATTACCAAGGTCTTTCACTCTATTAAATGAACTACTTCTAACTCGGGGTTAGTTCAGCATATTTCGTATAATAGCTACAAAATTAAATGCCTCAAACTAATTTTTCCTAACGTGAAAACATTACTTGATATTCGCACAAGCTTATAAAACTAATATCACATCGTATAGTAAAAATAATACGAAGGTTTTCGTACCAATTTGAATGCAAATTTATTCTAGTAAATGTTATTTATTCGTGATTAGATCAAGTTAAACCGTGCTTTTATGTCAAAAAAATACAAATGCAGACATCATTTTTAGTTTTCCGTGGTAGCTTTATTTTCGTATTAGAAAATAATAACGTATTTTGTTACGTAAATAACTATTGAAACGGGTTTTTTTGTACACCTAAAAAAAAAGTGGTCAATTAGTTTTAGAAAAACTAATAACTTTTAGAGCTTCGAAATCAGGATTACCTACCTATCTTTTTTCATATATAACATAGAAAGACAAACTAAATTATTCTTGTGATCTCCATATAAAGTGCTTAAAGATAATGATAAAACTAAAACTAACATTAGTAATTGGATACAATAACAAACAGTACTGGAATATTCAGTTTTGTCTTGAGGTTGCATCCATTGTGTTGTTTTCAAAATGAATTTTCCAGATTTATTCGTAACGACATTCTTCAAAAAAAAAAATTTCAATGGAAAATCTCGCAAAAAAAATGCGCCTCATTTTTTTCATTTTCCGATACTTAAAGGTAGTTGCAAAACTATAATAATTTGGTTTTAAATTCTACGGAATTATTGATCCTGTTTTTATTGTTTAATCTACTACTACTACTACTTTCCCTTATCCGCACCCAATGGTGCATAGGGCATTGCATCGGTACACCAAGTGCAGTGTAAATTGATCATTTTATGACATGAAGGTAAGATGATCAGTCATACGCTTTAGTACCTGTCCAAGGTATCACACATGAAATATTGATGAAAATCATATGTGAATAAATATTTCATGACACCCTACGGGAATCGAACCCGTAAACTCATGCACATTAGTCAAATGCGCTACCGCTATGCTATGAGGTGGACGGATTGTACTATCTAACTTTTCCTTTAAAAAAAAATAACCTCGTTTAGCGGTCACATTTTGAGTGCGCAGCTAACTTGTTATAGTGAAACACGATTTTATTGTAGCCTCAGTACGCCTCTTAACTTCGGTTAAGGAAGTTCTGATTGACATTACTTCATAAATTGTAAAAAAAAAGGTTTTAATTCATAGTACGTAATGTTGGCATGACAATATCTAAAAATACAAATTGAATAATATTTTAAGCATTTTTTACTCAAAACTATAAATACCAACATATTATTATGTAACAATATATGTTCAAGTTGAGATAGCGTATTGGTTTACCATGTTGAGGTAGAGGGTGCTTGGGCTCGATTCCCGAAGAGGTCAATGTGAAATATTTGTTTATATTCGGTTTTTCACACAAGAATATTTCATATTTTATCATACCTTAATCTGGTGCTGAAGCGCAAAAATGATCATCTTGCCTTCAAGTCAGAACTATTTACATTTACTGCTGTGGTGTACCTACCAATTCAGTGCCTTTTGCACCATTGGGTGCTGACAAGGGAAAGTAGTAATATTATTTACTAATTTTTAAAACTCTTGTAACCACAGATACCTAATATAAATTATTCTTCAAGGCTATGAGAAAAGTTAGGTGTTTTACTTGAAAATAACGCCATAAATTAAATTTCCTCGTAAAGATGAAAAAACTTCATAAGGTTTTTATTAAAAAAATGTTTCCGTCTGTTCATAAAACTTCACAATGTAATGTTACATTTGACGCTGAACCGGAAACGTGATTTTGTGTCGGCGTAAAACGTTTATTTTCTTGTTTTTATTTTTATATAGAAATAAAAACATCTCGTAAACTTACAACGGCGCATGTTTTTCCGGCATTTTTTTGCCCTAGCAAATTATGAAAATAATAAATAATCTTTTATTATGATATTAAGTTTATAATTTCCTACAATAAACCCGATATTGATGAATTTGATGCTTAAAAAGTGATTTATCTCATTTTTATGTTTTTAATCACAATCCTTAGGTATTTTATTACATACATAGGATAGATAATAATGGATTTCAAAAACTTAACCATTCAAATTAATTTTCTCTAACGGAAAGTCTTAAAGCTCAAAGTATAATCTTTTTTAATAATCATTTATCTGGAGACTTATTTCGGTAATTTTTTGCCGCGCCGAATATCACCAAATAATTTATTTTTTTAACAGCGTCAAAATTAAATGAATAGGAGAAAAACAACAAACTGCGACAAAAGGTACTAAAAATTTTCTCCTGAAAAATAATAATTTTAAAGACGAGGCATTTCGGCTCTCAGGCACAGATTTATTAGTAGGTAATAGTAATGTCACCGGCTGTCAAATTGATATATCATTTATCATTAGTTTTACCCTGTCTAACTAAGTTCGATGTACAAGCGGGAAACCAGTGAATCTACGTCATATTTGGAAACGATTTTCTAGAATTCTTTTTTCATTTGACCCAAAGTTTTCGAGGAAATCGGGAAGGATGTTGATTTTTTTTTCTTTTTATTATATATTCTTACGAGCTGTTATAAAATATAATTCGTTTAGTAAAATTTATAATTTCCATAAAGAAAACAAATACCAAAATTTAGTTTTAATAATTTGCAAGTTTGAAAGCTTTAATAAGAAAAAAAGATCAGATTCAAAAGTCATATTATTACACATTCAAGTCCAAATATGTCATAGATTCACCGGTTTTTGCGCATAAGGCACTTCAGTACCAGGTATACCAAGTAAATAAATTATTAATTGTTCAAATTATATTTTTACACGGCTATTTTAACAATATTTACCATAACAATTACATCTAAAAAAATATATGATTCGACTGTGCCTGGATGTAGAAGTCGCGGAAGGCCGAGAAAGACACGGCATGATCAAGTAAAACAAGTGCTTGAAAGTGAGCATGTGAGAAGTCGGAATAATCGACGTGCGTGCATGAGAAGATGTATGAATGTGGAGGAAGCAAGAGAAGTATGCCAGGACAGAGTGGTGTGGCGTTCTATCCTCTCTGCCTACCCCTTAGGGGAAATGGCGTGATGGTTAGTTAGTGAGTTTTTTTACAATTACATCTATTAACGTACAATGATGATTTTTACCATTCAAGTAATCTTATGAATTTTTATAGAAGTAGAAATATTGAGCATTTATTTGCGTTTTGGGATCCCGTGTTTTGACGTGAAACTTTAACTAATTTTACATTCATCACCTGATAACAAGAGTTTTACTGTTCAAAAGATAGTATCAACTTCTACGAGTGTTTTATTTATTAATTTGATGTAACTTTTCCAATATTTCTTCATATCACTTAACTAAATCACACGATCCTCGGAATAAATGTGACCTATTAATACTCTAGGAACACGCAAGGAATGACTCAAGTTTGCTTTGTATAAAATCGTATTATTTCTCAAACTTTATCTTTCTTAAATCCAATCTTATAGTGTGCTGTACTTAAATTTTGTCACGCGACTTAATTGAGTGCACGACATGAAAAATTCTTTTGTTAATAGTTCTTTCAATGAGATTGTCAATTTAATATTTCCGTACACATTTTTTTTAATTACGTTCTACAACCTTATTCAAACGTCTCGATAAAATAAGATTCCATAATTTCCCATATCCTCACGAAATGGTGCTTACGGCGCTACATTAGAACATCAAGTGCTTATAATAAAATTAAAATTCTTCCTTCAAATCTTTAATTGCAATTTTGATTAAGATTTTTCAGGGTGTACCTGTGTACCTATGTGGTTTGGTTACTAATTTAAACTGTATACACGTACTTAATATCTTTTTTGACTCAATCTGCAAATAAAAAATAATTAAAAAATAAAGATAAATGGTAGAAACCTATCTGCCTGTCAAAAGAATTGCCTTTGAAATTATAACAAATTACAAAAAACATGAATTTTTCAAATCAAATTTTCTCTGAATGAAAATAATTTACAGAATCCGCTGAATATTTTTAATATAATCAATTACTAACTTCTTAACATTTCTGCCATAAAAATAATTTAAGTATTTTTTTCTCTTGTTGGCGTTTATTTAATTTTCATGGTTTTTAAAGATCCCAACAGATTCGTTTACACAGGATCTCTAAAATATTTTTTAAAATAACCTTACGTCAAACACATTAAATTCAGTGACGTTTGTCTCCTTTTATCACTAACACTTACACATACATACACTGAGATTCACCAACACATGTGTTTAACACATATTTTATCCATCCGAGATAATAAACACACAAACAAAACTAATTCCACCAAAAATAAATACTGATATTCAATGACCACAAAGATTTTTTATTCGTATTTTTATTTTTTTATTTTTTATCAACACCTTTTTTAAAAAAAAATTCCGGGTGTGTTTCAACTCGAGAACCGTCGTGGCTTATCTACGATTCTCGTGGCCGTACGTATGCGATCGTAGAGGCACGCTAAGCCGGCGTTCGTACTGCATACGGACGTCGCGACGCTCGAAGCAACACTGGACGTCGAGAAGATACCGGCGCCGATTCTCAGCCCGGCCATGAGCGCACAACCCTACAATAGGATCATGCTCTGTCTACGCTCAACTCCTGAAAATTAAAAAAAAATAATTCAAACAATTTTCTTGTAAATAATAATATCATGATACAACTTACATAGTTTTCAATACACATTTTTTATGAAGTGTCATTTAATAAATGTACGATTTATTTATAAAATTTTGATACTACTATACTCACCTTTTTCTTTATCTGTTTCGTTTTGAGATCATTTGGATGCCATGAATAATTTTATTTTTTAGCTTTAAACTTACTACTACGAATTCATATTAAGCACATTATTATTTTCAGCTTTAAGAAATTTTGCATTATTTTAGAAAAAAAATTGGGAGTTTAATTGTTGAAATTGCTAATGATGAAATTAAGGAAATGAATGTTTACGTGTATTTTTATGTTTTGCTATCTATTTATAATCAATTAGTAATCTATCAAACCAAATACGCTTAAATTGGATTAATATATGTAAATGAATGGCATAATAAATAAAATAATATACATTTGTAATTCAATAATGCACATTTTTTATCACAAAAAATATTTCGTTGAGCATAGACAGTTCAATGTCTGAGTCCTAAAACCACCGGCAAAACAGGGTGACATATTGTCATCCCTTTCTTTCCCACAATAGGAGGACCTCAGGTGGTTCGTCTCCCTCTAGCTGGGTGTGATTATTCCCGTCTCTGTTACACACATCAGCGCATGCGCAGAACTACTCCGTTCAAATAATATTATATTTTTCTTGTTAAGATGCCGGAGTAGGTACATTAGCTTTATGAAGAATACAGATTTTATTTTTTTTAATCGTATACACACTGGTCATATTCTAGAAAATATATAAATATGCCTATTAACCTCTACTAAACTGAGTTCTCTATACGAAATTGTGAAATACGGATATATTTTTCAGTACGAATATGAATTTTTTTGAACGCACGCTTTTGGTTAAATGGCTGTCAATAAACTACTCCCACTAATAGTACTTCTACACCTTTCCCTAATCCACACCCAATGGTGCATAGGGCACTGCATCGGTACATCAAGTGTGGTGTATCTTGATCAATTTTTGTTTCATTAATGTAAGATGATCAGTCATACGCTTCATTACCAGTCCAAGGTATCACACATACTTGACGCGATGCTAATCCACAAGTCATTTCATCCAGAAAAGGTCACCGTTTAGGACGGTTTATGAGCTGGTGTACCTAATCGTTGGGACTAATGTCTTTAAAAACTATGATAGTCAGAACGTTTCATTTATTTCAAATCAGATATTAAGAATATTTTTTACAGGTATAAAAATATATACGGGAAACTCTTTTGTTTATGGGCACAAATCAAAATAATCCTCTAAATAAGATAAGCAGGAAATATGGTGCGACATTATTTATAAATCTTTTTCAGGGAAACCAGCCGTTTTCCTACAAATGAATGATACTCCAGCCACCCTTATCCAACTTTAATCTTTACTCTCTCTTCCCTTACAGGTAGGGGCATCAGTGTTTACATTCTAAAGGTTTTTCCATTCATCCGAGTATAATACGATACCCACCCTTTTCTGGAGGGAATTTCGGCGGATAAAGGTTTCATTACCGCCCGCAAGTATGTTAGTACGATACACGGTCACGTCAAATAATAAAACCTTAAAATAATAGGTATTTGCAATATCTACTGCACGAAAATTTAACTGGCCTACTTTATAAGAGGCAACTTCCTACCCGAGGGTAGGTTCTTCCCATGACAATATTTCTGTAGAAAACAATATTTGGAAACGCTTTAATTGATCACGATATTAGGCTAGTTAACAAGGAAATATTTAAGAGAAAAATAACCAAGGTGTAACAAGGTAAAAAATCGTGTTTTGCCCTAAACGTGTAAAATGGGAACACAGAAAAATGAAAAAAATCGGGGTTTTGCAATATTTTCCCTATTGATTCATCCATTTTTTTAATCGGTCTCTGTATTTACCTATAAAATAGATTGAACTACATGTGATAATTTTTTCGATGTTTTGTAGCCGTCAATGTATCTGGGATATTTATTTTAAAAACATCAACGTTTCTTGCGTTGGCCTCAGGTTGCAGCCTTCAATAATGTCTTTGAAACTTCGAAAAAGAAATCAACTAGAAGGGGGGTTTCCATACAAATTTTCTAAAAATATATGCTTCCTGGGATTAATTTCATAACACCACCAAACATAACCTGTGACGTAGATGTCTAGTGATGACTTTGATGCCTAGTAATGACGTAGTGAGTGACGTAGTGGGTCACTAGCTGTCTCTAGGCAAGGTGGTATTTGTCAAGTATGGAATGCCACTTCTCTCAAATTCTTTTTCGAAGCTTTTAAAACTATTGGAATTGAAAGGCATATTGATATTTAAGTTTAATTGTGAGATTCAAATATTTAAACGGAGGTATTCTCAGTGAGCTAGTATTACGCTCTTGTTCACTTGGCTGGGTGATGGGCGTTATTCCATGAACTACGTTTACTAAGCTTCAACATTTTGTTTACATTTTTACGCTGTTCCGTAGTCGTACGTAAATACTGTAAACCGTAAACGTTGAGGGCAAAAAAAAACTACTCAAAACGTTGGATGTTGAATTTAAATCATAAAAAAAAATCGGCGCCATTTAAAAAACCCTTTTTGAACTTAGGTACAATGAGCCAAGCAAGATTTTGGCACGTGTAAGGATAAAAAAATTGATTTTAAAAATAGGCAGGTATGTTGTTGCTAGATAACGTGTGGCATAAATCCGTTTATACAATAAACGTGTCCATTTATAAAATATATTTTGTGAAATAAATATATAGGCGTAATTATAGAATAACGATTTGGCCTCTTAATTTTAGAAGACGCCTAAATGTACGCATGCCAAACTGTTTTATAGGGACAGTATGTGTTACCAAATATCTGTTTAAAATGAATCCATAAAATAACCCGTGTTTTTGGACGTGGACTTGACTTGGGAGTATGCACGGGAGCTAGCGGCCGATCGCTTAGCCTGGAGGCAGTTTGTGGATTCCATGTGCTCCACATAGTGAGCGGATATGGTATGATGATTCAAACTTATTTTTATGCTTATGTAAATACTTACACAGAAGTCTTTTTAAGCGTACTTTATATTGGAAAATATGGTAATTCCACCTAAACATAACGCTACAAATACAAATAAAGATCTTCCAATAAAGTGATTTTCGTTTTAAACCTACAAGAATTGAGTACCTAATTTAGGGGTGAAAATTTCTGATACATTCTTCTTTTTACTACCCCATTCACGAAAACATAAGAGCCTAACTTTTGAGGGTAATATCACATATACTGTTGAAGCCGTTGAGTGTAAAGAGCGGGCTATAAATATCAATATACTTGAAGAGCTAAGTCTTTTGCCGAGTCGATAAGCGACTCAACGTTATAAAGATGTTGTTAGTTTTGACGCAAATACGAAACCACTTTTCCTCGGCTATTTTCCCATACATTTTTGATGTAAGCTGATTTGTCTAAGCTTGATATACGCAGCCTGTTAAGGGACGAAATGGTAGGGGTATTTTAGAGGGTGTCGGATGTTATCTCTCGTCATCTGATAAATACATGTCAGACTAAACAACATTTGCCTTATTTGCCAAACAATATTTTTGATTCCGTATGTCGAAATCCTCGTTAACTACTGGCTTTATTTCAGTGAGAAAATTTGCAAACTAACTTGTTATATTACGGTTTAATTAATTCTAATAATTACATACAATTACTATTCGTCTAATACGCGCAAACCTAATTATTTATTCTGACATTAAACGTGTCCACTTTCAAGTAATAAATTGGAAAGAATAGACTTTAAAAAACTTACTTCCAGAAGTTCCACCTAAGTAGTTCCTAAAAATACTACTGATATTATTAAGACAAATTTAGTTGCAGTAGTCAATCGAAGACCCAAATCAAAATCAAAATATTTGTATTCATTCTTGAAATGTGGGTACTTTCAAAACTAAATTTCAAATACTATTATTATTTTTTAATCGATTTTTTTATAAATCTTATCTATCATAAAGTATGCGTTCTTAAAATCTTACAAAAATCTGGTAAATATCAAATTATCAGTGGAGATCGATTCTTCAATCGATTTTCATGTATTTATTGATAAATAGCTGCCTCTTCTTTACGCCTGCAGGATCCTGCCGTCCTGGCAGACCGTCGATTACCATCGTACGGATGTATTCAGCGGAGCCAATGGATGCGGGCCTGACGTGGGAGGAGGCGAGAGAGCTGGCTGGTGACAGGGTCTCCTGGAGGGATCTAGTGTTGTCCACATAGGCATAGGAGCGAACATGGCGAAAGGAGAAGAAGATTGATAAATAATGCATTTTGACTTAATCGAATCTGAGTTTTTTAATACTTAAAATAAGATATTTTTTAAAATAATAATTGTGGTAGTTTTATGGGTGACTGGTGACTGGTGACTCTTTATTTTAAACTATCCAGATAAGAGTATTTTATATTTATGGCACTAATAAAAATGACATGACCCCAACCAAAGATAACCAAGTTAAATAAATAATGGCATTCTACAGTCGTAACGAGAAGTGCGGTAAGTCTTATTTTTTTAGTATTAACACCTCCTTATTAGCGGTGCTAACACATTCATCTACATTGCTTTCGATTGACTTAACCATCTAGTAAGTTTAAATAATTAATTTTTATTCATTTATACATACGCCATCATTGGAATATATACATTTTTCAAAATATATAAATCAATATTAAAACCTACATATAACTCAAAATAAATACTTTTTTTTTTATTTGAAAATTTTAGTTCGACGAGGGGCTATCCCTACAGAACTGAAATATAAACACTCTAAACTGTAAAAATATATATGTAATAAAATTGTTTTAATAACAAATGTATAGCAACAAAAAAGAATATAGTTTTAGAAAAAAAACGATTTTGAAAAAGTAAAAAAAAGGAAAAAAAGAAAAAAGAACAATAGCATAGAATAAAAAAAACTGTTTTATACATTTGAAAAGTAAACATTTTTACGTAATACAAATTTTAGCATTATATTTTATAAAAAGATGATTTTAGCATAGGTAACGCGCTATTACATCGAAACTAATTCAACTTACTCAGGTTTTAAAAAAACGAAATTTTACTAAATTGAAAAAAAATTAATATAATGTTTATATTAAAGTACATTTTATATATATTATGTATACAATGTATGCTATTTAAAGAAATTTTAAAAAAACATCAATTTTTAAAAAAAAACATCAAAAACTATAATTAAGTATTTTTGCTCTGGCAATTACTTGTTATAAAAATACTTATTAGATATCATTAATGTGTCTGTATTTCTGTACTGTTTGATTGATTCATTAAAAAAATTTTATTTTGAATAAAAATTTTAAGCATCGCGCATCGTGATATTGATAGGTATCATGTTTTATTGACTTACTGCTATTTTCGTTAAAACACAAGTATTCTATAAAGGTTGTACATTTCTGAACAACCCGTGTTAAAATGACCGTGTCGGCCTAGCATACTAATCAGTTTAGTTACGTAATATAAAGATAAATTCTTTAAATGTGTCTCAAAGTCTGTTTGTTAATTATTTTTATGCTGTGTGTATCAAGATATGATGGAGCAAGAATTCTCGGAATATTTCCAACTCCATCATACAGCCATCAAATAGTGTACAGAACGTTGATGGAAGAACTTGCAACAAGAGGTCATCATCTAACAGTCATCACCACGGATCCTGTCAACTATACGGAACCAAAATTCGAGAATTTGACCCAAATAGACATTCACGAAATAGCTTATAAAGTGAAAACAGAAATAATGAAATTCAACAGCAATAAAGGAGTAAAAATACGAGAACCGCTTGAAGATATAATCGACTATGCAGAATCTGTTTTTTATATTTCAGACGCGGAACTTTTCTTCCAGCGCTATTCAAAATTTGATACATAATCCCGAGTTAAAATTTGATCTTTGTTTCTTAGAGAGCATATTCCAAATGTTCTACGGGTTTAAAGATCATTTCAATTGTTCGTTAATCCTAATAAGTTCTACAACGGGGTTTACTCATGATTTTGACGCTTTTGGTGCCCCATCGCATCCGCTAATATATTCTGATATATTAGCACCAATAGACCTAGTCAAATTAAATATTTTTCAAAAAATTCGTAAGATGTATATTTACTTCAAATACAAGTATTGGTATTATCTGAATTACGTTCCTAAATTACACGAGTTGAACAAGAAATACTTTGGTCAAATTACGAAAACTGTTGTGGACACAGAAAATAGGGCTGATCTTATTTTTTTAAATTATCATCCTCTTTTGGTTGGCATTCGTCCGCTTGTTCCTGGAATTATCAGCTTGGGCAGTATACACTTGAAAAAACCTAAACCTCTCCCATTGGTAAGACTTATATCACATTGTGAAAATCAAATGATTGATATTGGTATCAACGAAAATATTAATTTGTTTTAGAATCTGAGAGAAATATTAGACAAGGCCAAAGAAGGTGTGGTATATTTCAGTCTGGGAACTAATGTGAAGTCTGTTCTGCTTCCTGAAGAAACCAGGAAAGTTTTCCTCGACGCCTTTAGAGAGATGCCTTATACAGTGCTTTGGAAATGGGAGAATACTTCTCTGCACAATAAACCGGACAACGTGATCATCTCAAAATGGCTTCCGCAGCAAGGAGTTTTAAGTGCGTTGAGCAAACGTTTATTTTCTCTGCTTTGAAATATAAAAAAATTAACATTCTACTTACAGGCCGACTTCAGCTTTTAAATCGATTAGACTATTGTAAGGAACAATAAATAAAGTGTCTATTTTATAGGGATATTTATAGGAAACGACAACCAGCATGAAAACGCTCAACGATTTGTCAACCATTATTCATTTAATTTAAATTACATTTGGATAAAAAATGTTTTTAACAATGCAATTTGCACCTTAGCCTAAAACTCAATGTTGTCTAAGATCTAACATTAATCCTATGCTTTTTTATTTTCCTTTTCGCAGATCATCCTAACGTAAAAGTTTTCATAATGCAGTGTGGTCAACAATCTCTAGAAGAAGCAATTCACTACAGCATCCCAGTGATTGGAATGCCATTCATCACAGATCAAACACGAAACTTGGCAATTATACTCAAGAACAAAATTGGGAAGGGACTTAAAACAATAACGAAACAACATATTAAAGAAATCATCCAGGAGCTGGTCATGAATCCGACGTAAGATATTCGAACCCCTTTAAATAAAAAAAATATGAGATGATTTATGTTAATAAAGACGAAAGTAATGGTATCTAACAAGACCAAAAAAATGTATCTCCCAAAATCTTCCATTGTGCAAAACACATGCATTGTTTTTTTTAATATTGTGAGCTACAAACATGGTTACAATCTGCTTTCTGTTTAATAGAGTAGGTATAAGAAGAGTTTTTGGTTTCTGGACAATTACATTTCACCTTCCTCGATCTTCAGTTTTATGTTCCCAGCAATCCTTTTCGCCCAATTTATTCAGATCAGCCAACAACACATTGTCTATGTGACGCTCGTCTCGGCTTACCCAAAAGCACCTCATTCATCACTAATTAAAATAACTTTCGGTTCCAGCTATCGCGAGAACATCAAGAGCCTTCGTCAGAAGATGTACGACCAGCCGCAGACGTCGTTGGAGCGCGCTGTGTGGTGGACGGAGTACGTGTTACGTCACAAGGGCGCGCGTCACTTGCGCTCCCCTGCGGCGGACATGCTCCTCTACGAGTACCTCATGCTGGACGTCATAGCACTTATTACAACGGGAACTGCCTCTTTTATGTTTATATTGTACTCTTTGTTAAGATCTATTGTAAAGAGGAAATTTAAGAAATTAAAAAGGGCATAAAAATATTGTTTTACTTTGTACTGGATAGTATATTGGACTGCCATGGATGATTTCCCGGTTTCCAAAGATTTTATCATCATCATACAATATCTGCTCTCTATGTGGATTATATGAATTCCACAAACTGCCTTCAAAAGCCAAGCAATCGATCGCCAGCTCCCGCGCATCCTTCCAAGTCAGGTCGTCAACAGTAGACGTCCAGGATGCCGAGAACCTTGTAATATGTATCATCAAAATTATGTGATAAAAGAGCCTAGCAAATCTGGCCCACAGATCTGATATTTTCGTTTATGTGCTTCTAACTTAAGTCAATAATATGGCATAATATAAAAACGAGTTTTTATAAACCGACAAAGATTTGTGACATTTGAAGGTTTAAAAACTCAACGTCAAAGATGTCGGCGTTGTACTACATATTGGAACATAGTAGCATTTATATAATTATGTAGGTATCATTACAATTTAAATCAGTAATGTACCATTTGACAATCTTTTTTTTCGATCTAGTTCATTTGGATACGTACTGTTTTGAAGGTTCAACATTTTAGTTGAGTGATCAACACACGCCTTTAAGATGAAGTATGCTAACTCAATTTTAGAAACTAAAAAATATATATATGTAATGCTTGAAATCAACAGAACTTGCTATGAAAATTAATATAATATCAGATGCGTACATCATGTTGTTATATCTTATAAAAATGTATTCTACCTAACAAAAATGGTAGGTATCTGTATATTATACGGGTGGCATTTTTTAAATATATTTTATTATGCTGTGTCGTATAAATATTTACATATGCAACTAAACTAAATATAAAACGTATGTACACAATTTGTCGTATTAAAAGCATGTACATAATATGTAGAAACATATAAATAAATCAAACTAGACTAGACCATATTTCTAGGAAAGAATTTTTTAGCATCACGTTTTTTCTGCATCTAAAATATGTATTTTTCATTTTGAAAAACTTAGTTAGAACACTTTTTATTTCAGTCATCGCGAATATTTAAATATATCATGATTCAGCATAGATTACATGTTATTTATATAGTATACGCATATAAGATATTGAATCATATACACCGTGCAACAAAACTTGATGTACAAGCGGGAAACTAGTAAATCTACATAATATTTTGTAGTCGATTTTGTAGAATAAACTTTTTTTATTTGACCAGTTTTCGAGAAAATTGAGTAAGAACATTAAGAAGTTTTTTACAACTTGTTATCCAATATATTTTATTTAGTCAAATTATACTATCCATATACAAAACAATTTAAAAAAAACTAATTTTCATAAGAATTTGTGCCATTTTACTTAATCTACGGTACTTATGAAAGCTTCCAAGAGAAGAAAAAAAAAATTTCAAGCTCAGGTTCAAAAGTCATATAGGTGTCTATATTTTTTGAAAATAAGACTCCAAATATGATGTTAAATCACCAGTTTTCGAATTGTACTACAAGTTTTGTTACTTCGTGTATATTATACATTGTGTAAGAGATGCAGGAAATAATTAAGTACTTACTTATATATGTACTAAGTACACATAAAATAAAAGAGAATTCTTGCAACAAATATATTCAGTAATAAAGTTCGTTGTTTAGCACCAACACGTTGCGTTGAGGTATTTTCATTATTTAATTGAATTTATTTGAAATAAAATGCATATTTTACATGTGGTGTTAGTTATATTAGTTTTTAGAAATAATCAATGTCAGAGTGCAAATATATTAGGAATTTTTCCAATGCCTTCTATTAGCCATCAGGTGGTTTTTAGAGCACTGATGGAAGAACTGGCCAAGAGGGGTCATCATCTTCTTGTCATGACTACAGATCCTGTTAAATACAAAGATCCTGACTACGCCAACCTCACTCAAATAGACGTTCATGATTTATCCTACACCATGTGGAACGAACAACTCAACTTTGCTGCCGATAGGCTAAAAAATGCAGGACCAAT
The DNA here is from genome assembly GCA_022494985.1 of Micrasema minimum. Lineage (NCBI taxonomy): Eukaryota > Metazoa > Arthropoda > Insecta > Trichoptera > Brachycentridae > Micrasema > Micrasema minimum. Next base: position 44,505 of record JAGVSP010001070.1, read on the forward strand.
GACAATAGTAAATAGTGTCTTTGATATAATGCAAAATATATCGAGAGCCCAGATGTCAATACCAGAAATGCAAGATTTAATCAATAATCCTTCCAAATACCATTTTGATTTGTGTTTTGTTGAAGGTATACTGCCTGTGATGTACGCATTCAAAGATCTTTTCAATTGTCCTTTAATTATTATAAGCTCATTGACTGGAATCGCGCAGAATTTCGACGCTGTTGGTAATCCATCACACCCGCTTTTGTACTCAAATTCTTTATTATCGGTGAATCCAAATAACATGAATATATTTAAAAAACTTGAAATGATTGTGACTGACATACAATACAGAAGCTTGTATTATTGGACTTATTTGCCAGAGTATGACAAACTAGCTAAGAAAATATTCGGTGCAAATGTGAGACCACTGAGTGAAATAGAAAATAGTGCCGATATGGTTTTTATAAATTTTCATCCAATGTTGGAGGGAGTTCGACCCCTTGTTCCGGGGATAATTCCATTGGGAGGGATCCATATTAAACCGCCTAAACCACTACCAACTGTAAGTATTAAAAGGAAAAAACCATTGAACAGTATTTTCTTGATGGGAGCGCATTTTTAACCATTCAAATTTTCAAATATACCAACTTGTAAATACATTAGAAATTCTTTAACAAAAGTGTAGTTTTAAATTCACAATCCAAATTACGCCAAATGTTAATTCATGTATGAAAAAGGAGTGCTAGGAAAAAACAAATATATTAAATTTGGGATGGAATTTTTATGCCACGAAATTGGCGATTATTGGTGTTAAAAATTAATATCAGTCTCGGTAGTAATGTCAAATCAAAGGACTTTCCGGAGGAATTTAGAGAAACATGTTTCTGGACACTATTAACTTTTACAGTATTCTGGAAATGGGAGACCGACACTCTTCCCAATAGGCCGAACAACGATATCATATCCAAATAGTTTCCGCAGCGAGATGTATTAATGACGTATATACATCATTTAAAAAAACTAAACCACGTCGGCAGGGAGGATCAAATGCCACATCACTCTTTCCTGGCACACTTTTGACTTAACTTCACTTGGAAACTTTGGCCCTGCAATTTGCTTATGCATTCGAAATTTAAAGTCCTGCATAAAATAGCGTGACTGACAGAGAGTCCCCAAGGATTCTAAAACAGTCGCGGGTGGAGGTGGGATCGATCCCTCAGTGTCCTGGCACACTTATTTTGCTTCTTCGACATTTTATATTTTATTCTTATACCACGCACGCCGATTATTCAGACTTCTCACATGTACACATTCATGTAGGAATTTGTGGCTACTTGTATTTATTGTACATTGGTTATAATCTAACTCACATTTTATACATTTTTTAATGTTTGCAAAGTTATTATTATTACCAACTATTACTATTCATTATTCTATCATTGCTATTCATATCATTAATATTATAATCTTACCTTCATGCAATAAAATTATCAAGATACACAAGTATACCAATGCGGTGCCCTATACAATGTAAATCAGCAACCAGCTTTGTAAGATTAATATTTATTGATTTATTAGCACATTTACGCTTGATGGCGCATCAAAATACATTTATTAAGCTATATTACAGTTACATTAATTTACATTGCATCAAAAGTACATTTATTAAGTTACAATGTCAGACAAAAACCGTAATACGTGTTCTCCAATTATTCTTGCGCTACCGACATTTACAGATACGTGGCCAATATAATGTGAGTTTAGGTTAGGTAAAAGCACCAGACTTACGTGGGTCTTTTTTATGACTTTTCATCTGTTGTCGTCAAATAAAATAGTCTTGTCTTGGTGTCCATCAAAATATAAACCAAACTGTTCACAATCTATTACAGCTGGCTGAGATGAAAAAGCGGTTCTTGCCATTTGTTTTCTCGTGCTGTTTGTTTGTTTTGATGCGTTTTTTGAAAAAAAAACTATATTTATGAAACCGTTTATGTCATATGTTTATATTTTTTTAATCCATTTTGTTTGTATTTTATCTGTGCAAAAAAAATATTGTTTTAATTCTACTATAAAAATGCTTAAATACCTAAACTTCCAGTCTCGCGGCAAAAGAGAGTAAAAATTTTTTTTTTCCTTATTTTTCCCATAATATCCAGGCCAAAGAACATCTTTTCCGCATAGGTAGATATTGAAATTTCGAAAAAATATAAATCAATCCACCCTACTATACATCAATGGGTGCGGATTAGGGAAATTAGAAGTATTTTTTTTATAACTCAATTTGTGTAAGGATATTCGTTCAAAAACTATTACGAATTCTTTAAGAATATTTTTAGAAAAAACATTGAAAATTCTATTGTTTTTTTTATTGCTACGATAACTGATAAGGAATTATAATATGTTCAATGCAACGCTATATTATTTTTAATAAAAACCTGCAAATTACTTTGATAAGTACTAACTTAAACGCCTTTTAGTATTTAGCGGAGAGGGCCTCTCAAACAAATTAATGAATCCTGATTGAACTTTTTGTCCTGTTTTTTTTTTAACTTTTGTCATTGATTTAATTATTTTTTTAAAAGCATTCCCCAAAAAACAAATAATATTTTCACTAATAACAGTTGAGATTGCACTCCCTAGTCTGTGTGACGTGGTATCTCAGTTCATTTTCTATCATTTAGGACTTGGTGCAATATAGAATTCATGCAGCAATATATTTAATTATATTCGTAATTACATTATTGACAAGTGTTAATTTATTTATTTAAAACATCATGTACAATTTACATAGCATGTGTACACTTAGTGATTAGTGTTAGTGTTTTACGTGTTACTTAGTGATTATTTGTGTTAGTGTGTGATACCTTGGACTGGTACTTAAGTTCAAGTCCAAGGTAACGCACATGAAATGTCAATATGAAAATCCCATGTAAATAAATATTTCATGTTGACTCCCCTACGGGAATCGAACCCGCAACTTCATGCACGGTAGCCAAATGCGCCACCACCATTCTACGAGGCGGACAAACATGTTTTTTACAGTAAAAAAGTTGAGGATTTGCATGCAATTTTGTAATTGGCTGGCTGGGGCATATATGGGGCTCTCCAATACTTGCCTATTTTAGATACCAATACATGAATCAATTTTT